>OMLB01003647.1:30123-54093 GCA_900302555.1 Myripristis jacobus
TTTTTTTTTTTTTTTTTTTTTTTTTAAAGACTTTGAAGAGTAACTAAACCGCAAAACCTTCTGAGAGAGCGGGGTTTGGGCTGTAGGTGCTCTTTCACTTTTCGACAGGATTTGAATATTTTGGTTGAGGGCCAATACTGTGTTCAGTATAAAGTACGCTGATCAATCCTGGCCAGTATGACTAGTCCACATCACACTTGACAACTACAAAAAAATGGTAAATAATATTCTACAACGACAAATGTGTAGTCATATCTGTCAACCAGGACTCAACAATATGAATTTATGTGTATTTTCCAAACGAATAAATGCCTTCACATTTACCAAAGACATCTTCCAGACTTCCCAGACATGTGTGGGAAAACTGCATGCAAGATTCCATACATCTAAATAGGATGCAAAGAGAAATAAAAAAAAAAAGAAAGAAAAAAAACCACTGTAAACAGCAGGCAGAAGTTTTGTTTCAAAATGAGACATCCACCGTTTTAAATGTGATTCTGCAAATTATATACAATCAAATAAATGATGATTTTACATTGTAATGGATAATACTTAATAATTTAATGACAAAATGATAACACTTAGAAAGTCATTACTGAAGGTTTAAGAGATATTCAATAATGAACTTCAGCTGATGTGTATTTTTCCACCTAACGGATATATATTACTGTGGAATACAAATCCTTGGCTACACTGAACACATAACAAATGCTTACGGTTTGTGGAGCAGATGCTGCAACAGTGCATTTCCACTAATCAATGAAAGTGGCTCCACCAGGCGTGAGAGCAGCATGTAAGTGGTGCGTATGTGCTGCAGAGATCTGCACTACATGCAAAAATAGACCAGTCTTCCATTTATATTTTTATGCAAAGTGTGTGCAGCCCTTTTTCACAGAAATGGGTCATTAAGTGTCTATTTTTTTTTTTAATTAATCTACTGATACAAAGGAAATGACTCTTGCTTTGCTCACCCTGTGGGCATTTATTTTGCCAGTACCAGCTGGCAGTTGCTTGGTAACCTCATCCATTACACAGAATGCTGTAGTCAGTAAATGTTCACATATCACACAAACTCTGTGAAAAGGTGGAAGTTTCACAGCGCTGTGCTGAGTCCAAAAACTGGAGACTCAATCCCACACAATCCCAAAATGAGTGTTAACCATTTTGTTTTGCATATTACTCATCACACAACCATGTGCTGTACACACGTTGCAGGTGGAGCCAGTAAAAAGATTCATTTCACGGCACATCTGCTCCGCCACTGGTCTGCGTACGTTACATGTTCAGTGTAGCCATGGCATAACTCTTCAAATTCTTTCTGATACATGTTACAAGCTACATTTTGCTTCATATAATTTGGTTGACCCAAACAGCTACAGGAATAATGTCACAGGTTAGGGTACAGTATGTGCAGCATTTTCTTCTTTAAAGTGCTTTATGCAAAATGGAGAAGTAGAGATTTTGAGAGGTCTGATGATTGAGCCCTGAGGGACGCCACCTTTTCTTTGCACATTGCGCCTTGCATAACATTCATGGAGAATAAATAAATATACTTCCAAATTACATGGCTATTGTTGAGACAGAGGTACAAATGACAAAACACAGGATTTGTAACCACAAAGGACATTCAACTATAAATCTACTGGAGGGTGAACAAGGCACCAAACCCATACTTCAATAGTGACAGCTGTTGTTTTCTTTCTTCAGAGGAGGTGATATGACAACCTCTTGATTCAATTTCAATTTGATTTTTGATCTTTGTCTTTCCGTTGTCCACATGCTGGTGGACTCCAGATCAGATCAAGATTGACCTGATCTCCCTACTACAGGAGCAACAAGTGATGTTCCTCTGCTCATATTGCACCAGTCCACTTCACATCTTACTGTCCTGTGTGTTGCTGCTTACCATGAAGAGAGCAGCAGGATCCTTGCTAGAGCTCTCCCCGGTTTGTTTGGACCCATTAGCTAAAGACTGACTGGTTTCTGCCTTAACACCACTGCTACTACTATTAGACTTGTCGCTACCCACCCTTCTCATCTCAGGCTTCTGCTGGGACCTCTCCTGTGGTTGAGGCATACTGCTCATTGCCATGCTGCCGTCTGTTTCTCCCGTGACCCTGTCCTCTCTAGATTTGCCCTCACTGGACTTGCCCTTGTTGGATTTTGCCCTTTTCTCTTTACCCTCTTTTGTTTGTTTGCTGTGAGATGACTTGTCAGACAGTGGAGCCTTGCTTGGCGAAAATGGTTTGACTGATGGCGGTGGTTGTGTGGTAGGTGGGGCAGTTCGGGTGGGCAGGACAGCCTGGTTGGTCTGAACTGTCCCGTTGCTGACAATCACATTTGTCAGCTGGTCATCGTCGGTCTGCTCCTTGGCAAAGTTCACAAACACCTATAAGGATAAACGGGATCCAGTGTCATGTGTGTAAATCACATGAACTTTATCAGTGTCGAGATTACAGTCTAACCATAATGTGATAGCTATTGAGGGCTTTCAGGAGACGTGACATCTTCTGGTGTAAGGTGACCAGATTTTTGGGACCAAATCTGGGGACATTTGTAGTCCATGGACAAATGCAATTACCACTTAACCATTACTGTCTTGTTGTTAACAAATCTGATTAGCACACTCGCTAACATGATGAATTAGCACTGATGATGGCTTTTAGCTGTATGTTAAAGTCAGTATCAGTTGGTTTGTTAAATTAGCCTGCAGGTTTATTAGCTAGCTAACCATTTGTTCAAGTTAACTGTGTTTTGAAGTAGAGACTATTTTTATTTTTACTTACAACATTACCAGCTACTGCTCAACAACCTTTTTCAGCTACCTCTCTTTCTCTAAGCTGATTTTTGATTAGATATTATGTGCAAACAGCTTATTCTCCACCAAACCTCCATTACATTACCAGATGTGACTGCTAGGAGATTTGTGATGTAATCTTAAAGTTTCTACAGAAATTTGTGTTTACATGCATCTTTCAACAAATGAGTCATGGAAGTGACAATCATCAAGTGTGGGACCTAGTTATAGGACCTTTTACGTATCCGTTTGCAGAAATATGTATTAACTATTACAAAAGCAAAACCTCTAAATCCCAGTTTCTTTACTGGTCTCACCTGGTCCAGGGTTGTCTGTGAAACTGAGTAGTCGATGATGCCCAGCTCCTCAAAGTTGTTGGCCAGCACATCAAAGACACGAGCCAGGCAGCAGGTGTATGAGGGCAGTTGGTACTGCAGCACATTCTGGTGGCGCTCCTTCAGCTCAATGCCAGGGAAGGAGTTCCTGATGTAGGTGTCGATGGGGCAGGAGTCCTCGGGAGACTTACTGTCCATCAGACGAAGAATGATGGTGTAGCCGTCACCAAACCTGAGAGACAAAGGAGGGAGGGTCACAGTATTATTGTAATGATAAAAATTCCACGATAATGTGTCCATACTTAAGTCAGTAATACATTTGGGTACACTTTTTGTTTTGTTCATCAAATATAGTGACTCTGGTACTGAATGAGCTGTTATATTAAGAGCTGTTTAAACTGGCTGACCTCACTGATATATGCTACCCTAGTGTGGAGTGTAGATACCTGTTCTTGAGGTGCTGCACAGATCCCAGGCACTGGAACCTGCCATTGACCATGATGGCCATTCTGGTGCAGAGAGCCTCACATTCTTCCATGCTGACAGTCCAGATACAGGTCAGGAGAAAAAACACCAACATTTATACACTGAAGGAAACTCATCAGTGAGTAGATGCACTCCTAAAGCTCTTTGATGAATTTTACTCTACTTGATAGGTTTTAGCTTTATACTAGATTGATACCCAGTAGCAGTAGCAGCATTAGTGCACTCTTGGCAGTCTCTGGATGGATGTGGATCAGTTAACATAATCTCCCCCTACCTGTGGGAGGTGAGAACTACAGCCCTTCCCTCCTTAGTGACACTGAGGATGCAGTTCCAAAGAAACCTTTTGGCTTTTGGGTCCATACCAGTGGTGGGCTCATCCTAATAAGAATTAAAACAATCAAAAACACATCTGGTGAAGCATGAGTTAGGGTACCTGTATATTTTACTAGCAAACATGAATGACTGCTGTGAATGGGAATATCAACTAAGTTCAGTGTATGTTAACTCAAAATAACATTACCAGTAAACTCAGCCAAAAGTATGGCACCACAAACTGACAGAATTCACGCTTAACATGCAGCCTCTATTTCCACGCATGCTTAAGAAACAAAAAAAATAATAATATTTTTTTCAGTTATAGAGACAAACCATTGAGATGTGCCACAGTAATTTGGGGAAAACAGCAAGTTCATCCACCTCCCCACCCTCTCCTGGTCATAACTGGTAACAGGATCAAATTGGCTGTATCTCTAGAGGGTAAGAAACTGTTCTCAACAGTTTCAACCTTGTTTAAACCTTGGTGATAAAGGGATGGTTAACTGAAAAGGGTAATTTTTCATTAAAACATTTTTATAGTCATCAGTGGGTGTCAAAATCATTACAAAACTGTGAGAATTTGAAGTTCTATGTGGAGAAATCCGTATAGGTTGGTTTCTCCTGAGTCAAACCAGCAGTTTTACCAGGGACAGATTAAAATTTAAGAATGCAGCAAGCCAATGAGAACACAAACTCAGTTTTTATTCCTCCTGCCCCTGTTTGATTGACTCTTTGACCCACTGCACCTGTTATTTTCCACTAGGTTCAACAAACACAGTAACAGTCACCGCTAGCTTGTTAGCATGGCATGCCAATTTTCAAGTGTTATATAAATCCTCCATTTTGCAGCAGTTTATTTTACCAATAAAATGTTACACCAAAAGAGGTGAGGGCTAGCAAAGCGTTTCAATCTGATGTGAAGCTCATGGCATCACCTCCAAAGTTTAAGTTTTTAGTAAGTGAGCTCTACAGCAACGCTACAGTATGGATAATTTGCTAACATGGTAGAGGACCAGTAATTATCTTCGGCACCTGGCCAGCAGCCTCGTGCCTATGATTGAATTACAGACATTCTGATATTCAGTATAATAGCACTCCCTCAGGTGTGACATTATTTCATTAGGAAATCAGTCTGGTGACTAAGTAGGATCCTTACGAGGAAGATAATAGGCGGAGCCCCAATGAGGGAGATGGCGGTGGAGAGTTTCCTCTTGTTGCCTCCACTATAGCCTCCAGCCTCCCTGTCAGCATACTGGGTCAGCCCCAGTTTCTTCACCCCCCACTGGGCCACCTGGGCCAGAACAAAGGAACTCCATCACTATCACTACATTCACATGCACACAAGTGACAAGATTATTGTGAGTAACCAGTTTAAGGCAGGAAATTGGATAACGTGTTTAAATGTGCTGCTTTACTCTGATTACTTAACAACCTGTTTACATGCAGTGCTAAGTGAGAAATCAGAACCCCCCTCTCCACCCCTGACGTGTCCTGGACTGTTAGAGCTGCAGCCTGAGCAGAGCCGCTGAAATGCTCTGGACTGCTGCACTCACCCACTTCCCTGCGCTTTGCCCCTCTGCTCCAGACACAAATGAGTTCAAAAGCTTGGTGAGTGGTAGCAACAGTGTTTTACCACTCTGCAGCTGGACAATTGAGTGAAGCAGGCTGTGACAGACGTGTATTTTGTGTCTTTGTATTTTCAACAGTGGTAATGCTGACATACGTTCATTTAACACTCTTCAACAGTCAGGCAGAATAGATGCCGTGCTTCCTGCATTTCATTAAGTGTTCATTAAGTAACTTTCATTGTCTGCTTTTCAGGAATTTGACTGAGGGTTTACAAAGAAAGTAATCATGTCTCTCCAGCAGAAATATACTTGTGTTAACCAGGTCTCTCTCTATCCTTTAATCCCTGCTGCAATTAATTCTCTCAACCTGCACTGAACATGGCTAACAATGTTTTAGTTTTGGAAACTTAATTTGATGACTTGTGACCTGCCTGGTTTCTTGTCATGATGCTTTTAATGTCTCTTTGATGCCTTTTTTTGTGGTGCTCTATTGCGTTTGTTGTATGTATTTCAGCTTAACTGCATAACAAATTTACTAGGAGAGCCTTTATGATACCTTGGCCACTGAGTCCTCTGGCACGCCCCGCAAGCGTGCGTACAGCTCCAGGTGTTCCCGGCCTGTCAGCAGGTCACTGATGGCGTCAAACTGGGGACAGTAACCCATCAGCTGGTGGACCCGCTCCATCTCTGTCAAAACACTGACAAGCACAGGAACAGATACTTACAGATACAGTATTCGTACAACCAGGCTAGTATGGGCTAGTAGGAAACTTTACTGATTGATTGATTAATTAATCAATTTTTTGACCATTTCTGCTTTAGCAGACAGTCACAATGGAGAGAGGTGATGCAGCAAAGGGTCAAGGCTGGATGCAAACCCAGGCCACTGCGGCTTAATGTCCCTTTCCTCGAACATCCAAGCCATGTGCTCACATGAAAACAGCTCAAGAGCTACTTCCATCAGATCATGTGAAACGATGAGTACTAATGGGACAAAGCCGCAGTAACACAGTCAAATTTGAACTAAGTCACTGCAGCAGTGGGCGGCAGGTGAGGTTTGTACCTGTGGTGGTTGAGAAAGGCCTCCCCGTACGTGATGGGCGTGTCTCCTGTCAGCATGCGAAATGTTGAGGTCTTCCCCGCTCCGTTCACCCCCAGCAGGCCAAAACACTGCAGGACAGAGGTACACCATGCTGCATTTACACCCACACATACAACAACCTGAGTCAATGACTGCTTTGTTGAAAAGACACAACTAGTAAAAACTGTGGTAGAATATATCAGACATCTTTTTGTCCTCAACAGCAGCAGCAGTAGCAGGAGTAGTAGTTGCTAAACTTAAAGTGACAGATCGCAGAAATTGCTTTTTTTTTTTTTTCCCTCAAATTTCTCTGGATAAATGATATTCCCCAAATAAAATTCTATATTTTTATTCTATATCTATTATATTTATTAATCAGAATAATGCAACTGTAGAAGTCAGACAGTTTTTTAATTTTTTCATTTCACTTGTGTAACATCAGTGTAAAAAGTGTAAGAACACAGTGAAATTGTGCTTGGTGATTGTGTTTCCAACTGTAACTGAAGCAGCAATTTCTGGTCGTAACTTAGAGAGAAGAAAACATCAGGCGGTGTGTCTGTGTTTTCTGTAGTGTTAAAGACAGGGAGATGTGCTGTGTGAATCTCTCACCTCCCCACGGGGAATCCCCAGGCAGAGCCGATCCACTGCCGGCTTCCTGCCAGCTTTATACACCTGCAAAACACAAAGCGGCCTGTTATAGAGACAACCAGCCAATCACAAGAGGGAATTCAGAGCAAGTCTCTACCACCATCAGTAGTGGAAATATGAGGCACATTTCAAACAAAAAATGAACAAGATGCTGCTGTGTGAAGATTTTCTCACTGATATTCTGCACATCACTGCCAAATAAAGTGTGGTAGTGTGGATTATAATAACGCAAAAACACAACTGTTAAAAAATGGCACCAATATGCAGCTTCAATGTTTCATTTGGGAAAATTTATGGGACAATTTCCATAAAATTTTGAGTTTGTTTTAGGAAGCTCAGCAACTGACATGCCAGACAATTTCTTCTAGCATTTTTGCAGCCATTCAGCTGATGCTTTTATCCAAAGTGATGAGGGGTTCAGTGTCTGGTGCAAGAATTTTCTGGCAGCATGTTGATTTGTTTGCCTTTGCAGGGATCATGTGGTTATGTGAGGCAACTGCAACAGCAATGCTCGTGTTTTCAGTAGACAGCTAGAATTGTTATTTTTTTATATTACAGGACCATACTGGAGATTTTGCCAGTTAAGCATACTATTTTTTAGAACTCCAATATCATTGTTCATCCCTTTTATCTAGCCATGGGTTTCCATTCATTCCACTATGATATGAAAATGAACTTTCAGAGACTTCAGACTTTCTTCACACCAGTATTCCATCACCGTAATACAGTCCTCCACATCAGTTTCCCTAAAAGCAGCAGCAGTGTTGGGTTTTGATGACTTGGAACTGGGTGGAGTGAAACAGTCCCTCTGTCAGGGAAAAGAGTCCCTGTGGAAATGTTTGCTTTACACAGCAAACACTATCAGTCCTGTGGCTTATGAAGAGTGATGACTTTGTTATACAAAGAAGCAGAACATTGTACAATGGGTGTTACAAATAAAAATTAAATTTGAAAAGTTGGTATTATAATGTGGGTAATGTGGGTAAATTGTATTAAATGGGCCAAACATTTTAAATCACTGGTATTGTCCCTTAAAAAACATTCAAATGTTAAACATGCTGTGGCATTTACCAATGTTCCTGCGTTTTCATCTTTTCAAAAATCATTACACCAGGCATTCTAAACGTATGGCCTGCAGGCTAATGGTGGTCCGGGGAAACCCTCGATGACTTTAGGTGACATGATGAAATGCATGTGGCATACTTGGCAAGTTTGAAACTAACTTACATCACACCACTGATAGAGCACAACAAGTGGTCACCTGCCATCAAAATCCAGGCACTCGACTTTTCACCATTAGAGGTCAGGTTTCACAGAGATTTTGGGATGGGGTTTAGATAAGCCACATTCACACAGGATCAGGCATTGCAGCAGCAGCATGTGCAGGTTTTGTGTGGAGATGTGGGAGTGTCAGTGTCACTACAGTCCGTCAGTCCGTCCGCCCGCTCGGTGTGTTTGCCAGCTAAGCGACTGGCCGACGCAGTGTGACGTCAGGGTGCATTGGGGTATTTTTTTTTGTGTAACCCCGTGCAGCACACACTGCCACGGCAAAAACTGTCTATGCCCATGAGCCTGTCTGAATGCAGCCTTACTCTTAAAGCATTACACAAACACATCTTTATCACTGGTATTGAAGCTTGTGTACCTTGCTGAGGTCCATCACAGTAAGGATGTCGGCTTGTGCTTTGCCACTTTTGACTCTCTCTCTCTCCCTGGCGACATCTTCGTCCTCTGGGCCAAGAGGAGGCATCTGAGGCTCTGTCCACCACGGCCTGGATGGAGGGACACAAGACTTGACACTAACCCTTGTGTGACTTAGTTTACCGCTGTGGAGTTGTAAACTATCCAATTAAAGAAATCCATGTTTTCATAGAGAAGGCATTCAGGTCCTGATTCAGTAAGATGTTGATGCAAGGGCAATTTGTGAATTTTTACGCCTCATTTACTTGAGATCAAAGTAGGGTTTTGTCTTTCTAACCGAGAAATTTATGCCAGTTGAGCTATGCACACAAGCACTCATAAACAGCAACATGCCAGCAAATAAGTCCTTAATTACTAACAGCAAGCTTGATTTGCTTCAGCTGTAAGACTAATCCATTCATGCTGCCATCCCTGGACACATAGAGCCTCTTTATAACGTGAGCATGATCTGATATATTCTGAAATTCTAGGATGGAAACTTGCCTGTCCTTTGCAGCAATAAGTGTGATTGAGTTTTTCATTGACAGCTGTTTTGAACATACCTGCAGCGAATGAAGAACTTGTACTGCAGCAGTAAGGTGAAGATGAAGAAGATAAACCCCTCAGCTGCCATTGCAAACAGGTTTTTCCCCACAAAGTCCCACTGCAGAGGGTCCAGGGTCTGCTTGGTGCCTGGAGGAGAACAAATTACATAAAGATAATCCAATAACATTGGAAATTTTTTTATTCTATTTCTATAATGTTTTCATCATTATCCCATCTTACAAGGTTTCCATGACCAGTCTCTCCAATCGAGACTGGGTGTCTTACATCTTTCAGTGTAGGTCTCAATCAGATTCAGCTCAACAGCAAGCAAAACGTTTGGGTTTGCAAACAAGACATTTGGATTCAAAGCTTTTGATTCACATTTGAATTATTTAATATTTTTTGGATTGCAATCTATTCTGTTTGTCATCTTTACCCACATTTGGTGGCTGTTAATTGTACTTGGTTACTTTCCACCACTGGTAACCTAGTTGACAAATGTCATATCAAACATCACAACCACATGCACTCACGACCTGCTGGAGTGTCAGCCTTATATGTGTAAGTCTGCAAATGAAATGGATGCTGATGAGGTCAAGGAAGCATTGGGGAGGTATGTCTTTTATCAAGAGTATGCTGGCAACTGTTTGCTGCTGGCATTCATTGCATTCATGCTGACAGCTCATTTGCACTCAGCAAAATCAGACTGTAGTGGTTTTCTATGTGAAAAATAATAAGTCGGGCTAGGGATTAAAAAAATATTATTAAGAGTTTGGGCTTGGACCAGTACAGGTTCTGGTCGTAGGGCTTTGATTTTTGAGCCTATTAAAAACTCCCCCTACACTGCCACCTACACTGTTTAATTGACAGGCAATTTCTGACAAGTGCACAGCAGAAAAACTACAAAAATCAGCTAGGCGAACCTAGTGCAAGCTGTGCCGCATGGAACTGAGATGCAAAATGTAATAATTTGCATGTTCAAATATGCAAATGACCACAACGCAGCACTGGGGTTCACAAGTGTTGTTGATTTCTACCAGTTTACTCCTGTGTTGCCAACATGGCTGCTGATATTTCGAGCTCTGAAAATAGTCATGCAGGTCCAGCTGCTTTGATCTGTTCTGGGGTAACTCCCCAACACACACACACACACACACACACACACACACACACACACACACACACACACACACACACACACACACACACATAGCCAGTCTAATGTCGGCTTTGTGGGGCAGTGAGTTTGGTGTTATAAGGCGAACACACACTCATTTCAAACTGGTGAAGGCCTGGAATTCCTCACTCAGTCTGGAATAACAACATAGCAAACTATCCACATTTATGGCACTAATAAACAGATTTCAAATTAACTCTAAGTTGAGTGAGACTCTACTTTTGCTCCATACCAAGCCTCTGAAAGGCATCGGCCATGGCCTGGTTCTTGGCCATGTCGATGAGTCCTCGACCCAGGCAGAAATGAGGGAAGATGAGGAAAACCTTCTTCAGGATCCTGTTCACCTCGTTCAGATGCTAGAAAGCACAGAGATGGCAGATGAGTTAAAGTAGCAACAACTAAGGATTTACTGCCACATAACATAAAGTTGCCATATTATGTCAGATGGGGTTGACAGGGTTACCGGCTTCTAAAACTCACATTTTTACTTGTACTTTTACTTACTTTACGGACTAAATTTTTGCAGTTATCAAACTTTGATGAACTTGCCAAATTTCTAAGTTTCCATCTAATAGAGATAAAACATAATTTCTCTACTTTTGTAACTCTCCAGGCCAGCATGGTTTATACCTCATCTATGAACAGCTCCAGGACGAAGGTGGCAACACTGCCATTGATCCCAATGAAGAGGTTGATGGAGGTCAGAACCACATAGGCCGTGCTCGGGACAGTGAACACAAAGGATGCTGGGTACATGAGAGGGGTGATAGACCACCTGAAATGGATAATTAAGTTATCCAATAGAGCAACAACAGATACACACTACTTCTGTCACGGGCCACGTTCCAACTGGCAAAATGGCACAAAAGAGACTTTATCTACAGAGAAATAAAATAATGTGAGCAAATCTCCATGCATCATAACTTTAACTTAATATGAGATACATAGAGTAAAATTTCTATTACCGGCACAGACGTTTATTTAATTCCATCATAGAAAGAATCCTGTGCCTAACAGGGCAATTTTAAAAATTATCTCTGAAGGCATTTCTGGTTTTATTAAATAGTATGCAGTGGGGAACAAAAACATGAGAGAGAGAATGACATGTGAGAAAGGTCAGGAGGAGGCCAGATAAACTCATGATGTCACGAGCACACAGGATTGACCTAAGCTCTGAAATTAACCCCCACTACGTGCCAAAGGCTGGCTAAATTTGTCTTTGGTGGATAAGCTAGTAAGTTCAGAGTTCAAGTTTCTCATGTGTGCAGAAAATGTATAATGCGTAACATGCAGTGAAATGTTTATTTGCAGTTACTCAGTTAACAACATAAAAGAAACTGCTGAAAGGGCGGCAACACGAGCAGACAAGAGTACACATTGTTTGGTCTTTGCCCGAGACACTGGCTCAGATGCAGGAAATGATATATGAACAAATTTCCTCTTATTTTGGTTCATATCCACAATTTGTTCTTACTTTGTTAATACCCACTGATTTCTGGGATTATCCAGTTTTTTTTCTTATTTTTGCTTTTCTCTTAGGTAAGGGAAGATTTGGCAGGCAGTGAAGAGCACTCTTACCAAGATAAGAAACAATTTCTCATTATCACAGTCCACTGATTGGTTGTCCAACACATGGAAACATACATTTTAAAACTGAAGAACATAAAAAATGCATTTAATGAATATCAATGCATAGTTCCATTAAGATTATTATGAGTAATTATGGGTTTCGGTTATTGAAATAAAATATCTGAATGCAGACATTTGAGAGTTTGTTGAAATAAAAGAAATATAATTTAAAAAAAAGAAAAGAAAATGAAATAGCTAATAGCTAATCAGTCTATGTGTCCACTGAGTATGCGCCCAGCCACTATCTTTTTGTTACCTATACCGGGTAAGGATCATTCACAAATGAGTAACTTTCGGCCCCTGGAAGTTTGTTAAATAATGATTCCAAGTTGTTTTCTTGCAGTCCTCAGTGATAGATCTCAATCAAGTAGAGTATTAATGGCCGCCTTGTCTCTGTGCTCTAAGGAGCAGGCTCCTTACGGCAATCAGAGCTACACTGGATCATCACTGGATGCTGAGAAAGCTTTCGACAGCATAGAGTGGCATCATTTGTTCTATGTACTCTCCAAATTTAGTTTTGAACCAGTCAGTATTTGTTGGGTCATGGCACTCTATAACAAATCAACTGCATCAGTCAAAACTAATGACACTGTATCTAAACCTTTCCATATATTGGGGTTTACTGGGCAGGGTTGTCCTGCCTCACCATCGCGCTTCATCCTGGCCCTTGAACCTCTGGCATGCTCTATAGAGAAGAAAATTACTGGTACCCACATTGTGGGGTATGATTTTAAAGCTAACCTGTATGCCGATACTGTGATATTAACATTATTAAAACCTTGTTGGTCATTCCCTAAGGTCATGAAATTGACTGACACATTTACGAGAATTTCAGGTTATTAAGTGAATTATAGGAGTGAAGCCACCTGACTTATCCTTTACATCTAAATACTGCCCCTCTCCAGTGGAGACCACAAGGTATGAAACCCTTGGAACAAACACCCAGACTCCCATAGATAAGATCTTTGATTCAAATGATCCACACCTCCTGAGGACAATCAGGGAAGATATTAAGAGATGGACAGTACTGCCCATTTCACTATAGGTCAAAGCAGAAGTGATACAGATGAATATTTTACCTAGATAATCATTCCTCATATCAGCTATACCACTCAAATTTCCCCTTTACTGGTTTAAAGAAATCAATATGATACTTACAGGTTTCTTGTCAATGAATAAGAAACCTAGAATCAGCTAGAAAAGACTGGTGAGACCAAGAAAAAGTGGTGGATTACGAAGTCCGGATATTTATTCATGTTCCATGGTTTATAATGCTAGATTAATTTTGTCATGGGCCTACAAATGCAAGAGTGAAGCTGGAGGTTGGAGGAAATAATTCTATCTGAATAGAACACGACTATCTCTTTCCCAGCATTATGCTTTCCTCCTAAAGTCAACTTGAAAATGATTAAGCCATTTTTACCATCATGCCCTGTGTGGAATAACCTCCAATTAATTGTTGGAGACAGAACACTTAAAAACATTCATGGCAGTGTGAAGGTACCAAGCAGTTGGGGCAGATTATGAAGGATGGGCATATGGTGCCCTTTCAAAAATGGAAAACCCCATTTGATTTGTGATACTTATTATTTTCTTTCTTTCTTTCTTTCTTTTTGTTGCCATATTTACATTTAAAAACCATTGTACTTATTTCAAAGAACATGGAAAAAGGAGGATGGTGGAGGTCTGGACAGTAAATTGATGGGGACTGCCTTGGAAAGGGGAGTACTTTGGCAATATAAAAGTTGTTGTCCTTTGCCTCTTCTAACAGCTTATCCTCCTCTGAATATCCATGGGAGAAGGACTTGGGTAAATTCTTGACCACAGCACAGTGATCAGTGTTTCATTATTTATGTTTCATCTCAAGACTGTCTTCTATTCTAGATGTGAAAATACCTCAATGACCTTTAGTATGCCTTTTTTTTTTTTACAAAGGTAGAAAATATACAGTCAATGCTCACGCACTGCATTACTGCTTTGGCTTTTTTGTCAGTAAAACATATTATTATGAAGAACTGGAAAATACCAAACTGGTTTAGTCTTGACAATTTGTTAAAAGACTTTGTGGATTTATTGTCAATCCAACGGGCAGCCTCTGCCCTTTTTGAATATGACAATGGAAATGATGGACCCCTCATCTTTATAAGATCATATTTGGAAAATAGGTTATATGAATGAATTGTATTGTAACTGACCTGCACCCCACACTAAACCCCACACTAAACTCCCTCATGTGGTCATCACCATGGAAACACTAAGCTTGGGAAATGTGTTTTCATTTCATTTCAGCAACTGTACATCCTTTCTGCCAACATGGCCTCACAGATTTTTCACCCTTGTTGGATTTCTTCCTTTGACACCAGCACTGTTGCTCTGGTGAATCACATTAGCATTTTTTTTCTTTTTTCTTTTTAATCTTTATTTGACTGTTCTTCTGTTTAGTTCAGTTAAGTTCAGGCCTTTGTTGTCCCAAGAGGGGAAATTTGACTTGGCTCAGCTCTCACAAACCACACAATCACAATCGACTCTGATTTCAGCGGCTCTAGTTCTTTTTCTTCCGACCGCCTTGTTTGGTGCTCTCAGTTCATGGGCATGTGCAGAAGTATTCTGCACACAGCACCACAGCTGCCCTTATATAGAGTTTAGGGGGAATTTCTTAGGCTGAGAAACATGCCTCCAGTTTAAGAACAGGTGGGATTCATCATCCAGCACACCAGGTAAGAGCAGATTTGGTTGAGTGAGTTGTGTTTGGTGCATCTCGAGTTGACTTTTATTTTTTTTCTTTTGATAGAAAAACAAGAGGAAAAGTTTGAATTGAAAGTATGAAATTTAAGACAATGTTGCTGCATTTGGCCCACTCTCTCTGACCATGAGCCAATCAAATCAAACTAAAACAGCAGCTCTGTACACAAAGCAGTAGCATCTAAAGCATCTCTTCCTTCAGTGTTTTCTGCCCAGATGGTTTACTAGATTAAATTTGGCTGAAGAATATACACTTATATATTGGAACTTCAACTTATGTGTGTGTGTGTGTGTGTGTGTGTGTGTGTGGTTGTGGCTGAAGGATTCAAAATGCTCTCTTGTTTCGTAATGCTCTCTTGTAATCTGAGTTCTGTTGCACTGCATGAAAAACAAACTTAATTTATTTGTGAATGACCATGCACTAAGTTAAAATATCATTGTAAGTGGGAAGGGTAATAGAGTTTTTACACAAGAGTTGCCCCCCTAACTCTATGAGCAGTGAATGATCCCAGTCTTTACCCATAAAGCAGCAGCAGCAGGACGAGGGCAGGCAGGTTGGTCTCAGAGACGTACGACTGCTGCTGAAAACCAATGAAGATCAGCACGACCATGGTGGCTGGGACGGTGTAGTTCAACTGGGAGAGAAATCAACAAAGGAGAAAAAAACAGAACCTCTTACTTCTGTGTGCACTGGAAAAATGTTTCTTTCTTCTTCTTGTGTGGATATCTGTCTGGAGAAAGAGGTTTACCTCATGTACAGCATATACATACAATGAAGTACAGAACTTAAACCAAACACAGAAAACAGCCTTGAATACAAAGAAAAGGACCACTCTGTTGCCCCCTAATTGTGCTTCATTCAGCCTTGCTGCTGTTTATGCCATTAGAGCCAATTACATGAATTATGCAGGCCTTATGACAAGCAATAAAATGTTTAAGGAAAGGCAGAAATCCAGCTCAGCCTGAAACACAGTAATAAATTATCAGCTGGAATTCAAAGTAGATTATCTTAAAGTACATTAGATAAAATTAGATTACATTTTCATATTTTCAGATTGTTTTGCACTGCAAGCCCACATCTTTACCACACAGAAAAGTACATATCAGACGCACAGTGAAATATTACAATGATAACTGTATTATTCAATAAGACAGTTAGAGCATAATTTTGGGCAGTCCCGCCATAAGCACATTGATGCGCTTCACCGCCAACGTCACCACAAATAGAAAACCATAAAACACCACAACAACCTGCAACTTCAATCCTTCACATCAAATTAGTGCTGCCTGATAGCGAAAAAGTTAAAGGAACACACTGACATTTTGAACTTTACTTTTTTTCACCCCATAAACCGTCTCTGGTGAAGAAACATCCGACTAAAATTCAAACTGTCACAGGCAGGGATGTTATCAGGCCCATATTAAAAACTATTCTGTCCCGTTAAAGGGGCTTCAAATAATCTCTGGTCTTTATCGACCTCTACTGGCGACCAGTAGGAACTGCAAAATCAACAGAACTGAAGCTCCTGGCACTCACCTGAACAAAAAAGGAGTTATGAAGATTTCTGGTTTGAGAATGTGGAGTTTCAGCCTTTGTGGCTAAATGTGTTGTGTCGACCAACTTCCACAAATACTGCCAGGGTATGTAAACTTATGAGCACAACTGTATATATACAGAAACAGATCAGGAAGGGAGCAGCCGGTAGATATACCAGAAAAGTTGGCCCTCTGAGCTCTGAGATTGGATCAGGAATAGCAAGCAACTGCCAATACAGTTTCTTTCAGCCAACTTCCTATTTTGACTAATTCTTCGATAACAATGACAAATACACTGAAAAAAGAAGGTGGAGAACTGTACCTTCTGGACTAATGTGTGTGTGTGTGCGTGTGAGTGTGAGTGTGTGTATGTGCAAGTGAAACGTGATGACTTAAGTGGTGCTTTTCTATTGTAAAAATAAAAAATAAATTGTAGTTGGTTATTTTCTGTTTACCAGGGGCAATGACAAGTCTGGGATGTACTGTGGCTGATAGAAGGAGAAGTTCCTTTCCATTAGTACTGACCATATCCCAGGTGAAGTTAGCCAGCCAGTAGAGGACGGGTTTGACCCCACTGACAAACTGAAGGTGTTTGGCTTTGCTGACTCGCTCCTCGATCAGAAACAGGACAAAGCTGGCCGGCACAAAGGACATGGCGAAGATCACACAGATAGAAACTAGAACATCCACGGATGTGGTCATCCTGGCAGAGAGAGGACACAGCAAAAGTCATGAAACTGTGATATTCCAGTGTGTGACATTTATATCTGAAATAAGACCAGAGAAAGCTATAAAGAGGATGAAGAGGTCCAAATTCATTCAGACTGCATTTATGATAATGATGTACTGTTCATCCTGAATTCTTCCTTTGATTAATTTGATACTCTTCAATAAAGGAAAGTCATTATTGCAGAAAATTCATTGTTTTCAAGGATCGTAAACGGTGATGAGGTCTGATAACATACGACCTGAATGTACCTCTTCTTGATGATCAGTGGGGGCAATGGCACCACATCTACCAAGATTTACACCAAAACACCAAAATCCTGCCACATGCACCCACAAAACCCCACACTATCAAACTGACATGGCCATTTCGGTGAGCTGCTCCTTGGTCAGGTTGAGCGGGTGGTTGTAGGCGGTGATGCCGTGCTTCCTCCTTGCTGGACCTGGTGGCAGGCTCGCTCTCAGGAGCCCGTTGTTCATCACGTTGACAAATGATGCCATGGCGTGCCAGCCTTTGTTATTGTACCACACCTGACCACGGGGGATAAGAGAAATGCAGTCCGGGTTATTTTGCCATGAAATATTGTAATTTACCTTTTTTGAGTACCCACTTTCCCTCAAGCTGCCTCTCAAAAGAAGCCCTTGCTCTTTGATTGTGACACCCAGAAGGACACTAAAACATGATAATTACCGTTGGTGTTTTAGATTGTGAAATGAAACTGGAAATATTTAGATGTAACATCACACCATTTATGAAATACCAAATGGACCCACCAATAGCTGTTCTGAAGTTTTCCTTTAAAGACTAAGTAAACCTTAAATCTTTGTGAAACCCCACGTTTAATGGTGAAAAGTAGGGTGCCTGGTCTTTGGTGATGTCTTCACCCACAGAGCTCAACAGGTGGTGACATCACCTTCCACCAAAGCACCCTATTTTTCACCATTACAGAGAGTTTTGGGGTTTAGATACTCAAGGACAGGCTGTAGGAAACAAAGGTACACACAAACACAAACACATTTACATTTACCTTGACATTGTTTTGACTGTTCAGACCTCCAAGAAAATCTGGCAGTCGGTTCAGCAGGTGATCCAGAGAGCTGTTCTGTAACAAACCAATCAAAACCAGTAAATGGTGCGAACTATAGAACAGATCCCGTATATTCAGGAAGATAGCAGTGTTGACCAAACTTGATTGTACCTGTGCAACTCGGTAACGAGTTCTGATTGCAGTGATTGAGTCCTGGACATGGTGCATCTGGGTTACAGTCTGAGTAGAGCTGCCCCCCAGAGAGAAACCCCCATATCTGCAACACAATAGTTAAAAACCTCAGTGAGCACTGATTTGTCTACTTACATGACATTTGAACCCACAGTGCAACTGACTTGATGTCAATTGACTTCAAGACTTGGATTATGTTGCATGAGGTGTTTGGAGAAAAATGATGTATATTTTATCCTTTTTTTTGGGGCAGCACAAAGATGGCTGTTGATTTCAATAGTTTGGGAGTAGAGCAGTTCTGCCAACTTCAGTAAAGCTTCTGTAACACTGGGGTGAGTAAATAATGACTTAAGTTTCATTTGGGAGTGAACTGTTTCTTTAAAAACAAAACAAAACAAAACAAACAAACAAACAAAAAAAGGAACCATCCTACTGAAAAAATATTTTCACTGCAAAATAATTAGTTTGATCAGCCTGCTTGATTTGGACACAACAGTGACACAAATACCAGGAAAGCTTTGGCAGGGTACTACTGAAGGTCTGATGTCAGATTCCATGATTTTTGTGACCTTCCATCAGTAACCCGAGGCCCTTCCATGACCTAGAACAGTTCTTCCTCTCTGGTTTACTACAGCTGTTTTTCGGTCTGGTTTTGACTCTAGTTGGGTGGAAAACCAATAAATCCAATGTGTGAAACAAACTGGAAAATACATTCTGCTGTATTCAGGTGAAGTAACACAACTGTAAAATTCCCTGGTATTCCCTGGTTGCCTATGAATGTTGCTTATGAAATTCCCTGACTTCCCTTATCTCAAGTACAACTTGGAAAATTTCAGATATTCCATTCATTTTCAGCAGTGTCTCAGAAAGGTAAACCTGACAGGAGTCTAAGATGTCAAAACCACAGATACTACTGCAATAATTAGTGCAAATCTTTCACCTAAAACACAACAACTTACCTGAATTCATTCACCCACTTCTTGGTTTTCAGGCTGTTAATGACACAGAAAGAAACCAAATGAACCTGGACAGAATATTTCCATACAAAACACACATGGGTCAGTACAGGCCTGATTAGGCCCTTAGTGTGGAACCTCCTCCTTCATTTCCAACAGTGTTTTGAACTAACCACCAAATTAAATTTCATATTCATGTGAACAGTCGCTTGCTAACAGCAGGTGTCACATGTCATGTGGTGGTGGGGAAAAAACAACAAAACCAGAACAAAAAGAAATGTTGATTATCACCTACAACACTGGCAGTTCAACACGTGTACCGTCTGGGGGCAAATACTGTATCTGATCTCTACTTTTTTAGATTTCTGGCAAAAATGCTCATATTTAAAGATATTGGATACTGGCACAAAATATACACTACTGCCAATTTCCATGCCAAAATATCATAAACTGGTATTGGTCAAACCGTAGTGTTTAAGACCCATGTTGAAATCTCATATTACTCTAATCACAATGAATATGACAAATATCAAAAAGGCTTGCAGTTACTTGTAAGCTACAATGAAAAAAAAATAAAATCAGCTAGTACAAACAATAGTTACTGAGTGGTTTGATTAATTTGTGGTGAAATATATGGCACAAATGAAAGGAAATTAAAATCTTATTTATCGTTGAACTGGAACATTTTGGTCATTGGGAAAATTGAACAAACAGACCAGGGTTTTAATCAATGAGGTTAAACAAGGAGTCTACCCTCTTTCAAAGATTCATCCTCAATAGGTTATCCTCCAAAATTATGAGATACATGCAAGATTCTAACCTTTTAACAACTGTCCAATAAACTGCACCATACCAAAACTATTAAACAAAACTAAACAAAATAGCAAGTAAGGGTTTGCAATGCACTTAATTGCACAGCACCTTTTCTTGAGGATCTGAGGGTAAGTCTTCACCAGGTAGTCAGAGATGTTTCGACCCGTTAGATTTTGGAGCATGTCTCCAGTCAGCCTCTTAATCTGAAAAAAACAACAACATACAGACATATAAGAATATAAATATAACCAGTTTATGTTATGCACACTCAAATATTTTAAAGACCTAATGAAAAACATACAGTCATCAGATGGTCGACATTTAATGTCAGCTGTTTTCATTTTTCAGTCCGTTCAACATATGCAAAATTATGATGATTCACCTAACGGTCGGCCACAAACCTACAACTGGCCTCCAAACGTCTCGTTGAGTCTCGTTACCAAACGAGACTCACTCCAACTCCACTCCAAGCGCTGTACAGTTTCGTGTGTATGAGTACATAGACGTGTGTGTGTGTGTGTGTGTGTGTGTGTGTCCGTGCATGCTCCATCAGAAGTCTTCCTCCCACCTTACCAGCCATTTGTTTCCCTTTGTTTTATTGTTATTTATGACCACCAACACATACATGCTTGTATCACTACACCTGTGAGGAGGTTCATAACCTACATTCACTTCTTCACCCCTATCCTTGAACTCTCTCCATTGTATGCCTAACCCTTACTCTTAATCCTAATTTACATCTAATCCTTATTCTAATCTTGGCCCTAATCCCAATTCCTGACCCTTACCTAACCTGCTACTCTCACTATACATAACTAACACCAACTAACACACAATGCTAACCACTTAATCATAATCTAATCTCAACCATGTGCTCAACACTAGACCACACCCAGACACACACAAACACACACATATGCGCAGTGTGAGTGTGATAACGTCAACTGAAAGATAGCTCTTAAATATGCTAACAGGGGTCATTTTTACATTTTCAATTAGAATCAAAGCGCAATAAAAGGACAAAAGGGTTTTGTCCTTGTATGTGCATTCACTGGATTACATTTTAGATGAACAAATATCAAGGCAAGCACAATTTGCAAAACACGGGTGAATTTCCTTTGCTCATAGTTTCAGTTTATTGCTGACTGTCCAGCATCCAGCCTTCATGAATAAATGTCCTGACTTCACACTGACCTGGGGTGGAGGGAGTCCTCCAGCACCCGGTGGGCAGTCTGGGAGCATTCGGCGGACTTCCTCGGTGCTACACTCACAGTCAGGCGAGGGTCCCTCTCTGCTCCAGTTGCCTCTGATGAGCTTCTGCCAGGTGGAGTAGGGGATCTGGGTTGGTATGTAGATGCGGCCATGCTCACCCTCACACTCAGGGTTCCTACAGAGATGGTGACATCAGTGATTCATTCAGTGATCACACTGATATGTTCATGAAAAAAATGACAAAAGAGCTTTGCTCTTCATATATCTGACACTAAAATATAAAATGCATGTAAAGCCATGCTGATCTGCTGTGCTGCTGCCAGGCAAAATTTTATGTCTTTACGTCTTACGTCTTTAAAGTCTTTCAGAAACATCACTATGTGAGTTACATTACCATTGTAATGTTAAATGTAAGGGTGTAGTAACGTGTGTCTACCTTTTGTGCAAATATGTCTGATGTCAACTGCACATTGACAAAGCAACTTTTTTTATTTCACTGTCTGAATCCAAATGTCCAGACTTCAGATGTTGGACTAATTCCTTATTCCTTACTAATTCCGAATTAACCTTTAACAGGCACATTCCAGTGAAGTCCAAAGGCTGAAAGGGCTGTATAATTCTACATATAGAAATGCACTTTTTTTTTTTTTTTTACATGTTATCTTCTCCTGAACGCTGTACTTGTACATTTCCAGAAAGTCCACTGTGGTGCACACATCAGGGGGATTGCACAAAATTCACAGCATTAAGGATGTGACGGCATAAAGGTGTCAAGGAAGACAAAAAGAAGATGAAAAAAAGCATGGAGGAAAATCCCCCAAAGCAGGTCTTTCAGTGTAAGAGAGTGCCAATTCATATAGCTGAAACTCTGCTTAGCTGATTTATTTACATCGTTTTCATTTTACATTTGTAAGTGTACTGATGTAGAGCATTACATATTTGTGAGTGTTATTGAAATCAAACATGTACTAGATGCAGACCTTTGTGTTGGTCATATTCACAGCAAAATTTGTGGTCTTAAGTCATGTCAAATTAACTTAATAGTCAGTGCCTTTACACAATTAATGTAATGATGCAAAGCGCTCCAGTTAACATGACAATATCAAATATACACAAGGGTTGCTAATAGAGGGCTGACATTTGAATCCAGGCTGCATTGAGGGCTGGTGAGAGTATAGCAGGGATGCATCTTACGTGCTATTGTCCTCTTCCTCCATACACTTGGTACCAAAGCCGGGCTGGTCCAGCAGGGCTTCCAGAAGGCTCTCTATGGCTGGGTTCCCAGGGGCATCATTGCTACAAACACGAAACCACAGACAAGAGATGAAATCAGTATCAATATCAATATTGATTCTGGCAGAATGATGAAGTGAAAAGCAATGACCACTTTTTTTAAACACGACACCCTATTTAAAAACAGGACCTCTGGATGCCTGGTCACTCATCAAAGTGCCAGAGAAGACTTAGCTACTTATCACAGCTGGAAATTATTATTATTATTAGTCCTGTGTTGACAAATTTCATACTGATTAATCTAAGTGTTTACGCCCATCAGTCTATTATCTATTGTCTGGTAGTGCTCTATGTTGAAAACCATAAATCCTATAGGGTTATGGTCAATGTGGAAAACTTAAAATATATGTATCTCAAGTTTTGAAATCTATCAATTTAAAATGTGAACAGCCACTCATTGGTTGATGATAGATCACTGTAAATTATTTCACTTAACGGGGGATAATTTTCAAAAAAAGGCTTTCAGGCTAAATACACTGTTGGTCACTGAAGGTAAGGTGCTGTATCCAAAGAGTTGATTCCAAAATGCTGCATATACATCAATTTGGAAAACAAATACAGAAAATCGGGCTTAGAAAAGTATTACTTGTCAATCAAAGACATTACTAGCATTTGGCTGGTGGCTAAAACAATAGTAGTATCCCTTTAAAATCCCTGATAGCAACAGAGATGCAGCCTACCTGAAGAAGGTGTACTGCTCTCCATACATCCAGGGCTGCAGCTGCAGAGCGGGGTACTTCCCAAATGGAGGCACAATGAGGCTGAAGAGCAGAGCGACCAGCACAAACACAGCAGGCAGAACAATCTGCAGGGAATAACAAAGTTTACTCTCTTATCTACATCAGTTTACGATGAGAAGGTAGAAGGTTTAGTGGCTGATGCTGGCTGATACATTGCAAAAACGCAAAATCTTACCAAGATTATTTGTCTTATTTCAAGTCAAAAATGTCTTATTTCTAGTCAAAATATCTCATTACACTTAAAATAAGACATGATCACCTCAGAAGTAACTTTGTTTTAGACAATTTTCACTTGTTTCAAGTGAAATTCACTTGAAACAAGTGAAAATTTGCTTGTTTCATTGGCAAAATTTGCCAGTGGAAAAAGTGAAAATTCACTTGAAATAAGTGAAAATTAGCTTGAAACAAGAAACAAATTTTGCCAATGAAACAAGCAAATTTTCACTTGTTTCAAGCAAATTTTAACTTGA
>OMLB01003649.1:4682-18658 GCA_900302555.1 Myripristis jacobus
GGGGGGGGGGGGGGGAATTGTTGTAATGACTCATCATAGACAGTAGGGGGCATTCTCACACTGGACAAAAGCTGCTTCTTAGCCTGGAGGAGCACAGATCAGGAATAGCAAGTGAAACAATTACAATGGCAAGTGTCTGGGCACTGTGTGTATAAGGGATTTGTCTGAGTACTGCTCATAAGAGATGTGCAGACTAGACAAGCATCACAACAAAGCTTCACACTTGTTATGAAGTCTGTTGATGTGTGAGCAGCCTCCCCTTCTGACCTACAATCTGTCTCCGAGGGCAGACTACATCATCTTTGTTTCTTTAGTGATGTCCAAACTGAAAATGGAGCTGATTTCATCCTCATAATGAGAAGCCATGCCACCCTGTGACACATTAAACATTGATACTTTGTGATTATTCACTGCTATGTCTATCATGGATTTTTTTTCTCAGCTGGACAGCAAAAGATAGTCACATATCCATGCGATAAGGTGCCGCTGGGTCCAATATGTAATTCACAAGCAATGCAACAGACGAAGACTGAATCTATAATTTATAATCAAACTCGGGGCTTATCTGTTGGGCTAATTTACCCCAACCACCAAGTGATAGATCTCCACTTCATTACAAGGCTCTTAGGCGGTTTCCTCATGTTCCTCTATCTTCTTGATTGCTTCAAAAAAGAAAAGGATTGAAGCCAGTGCTGTCACTTATCTCCATCAGTTAAAGGCATCAGCATGCAAAAAAGGAAAGGAGAAGACACTTGTGGACTTCAGTGGACAGTCAGCAATCAGCTTACACATGAAGCGTCTATGTTGTGCTTAGCAAAGGGTATCAGTGGCTTGTCAGATGGAAGAATGAGTTTGTGCACATGGTCCTAAATTTCCCTTTGCTCTCCCCCTTTTCTCAGATTTCTTTCTGGAGTGCTTAAATTCATTGGCAGAGATATCAAAGGCTGCATTCTGCAGATAGGCTATCTATAAATCCATCCACTGCCCCCGCCCCGCCCTCCCAGAGGGCTGTGAGTTCTCCAGCTCAATCACATTGGCTTCATGCATATCATATTACTGACAAATCTGATAGGAATACAAAGCTAAGAGAGAGTAGCTTGTATGGGAAGGAAAGAGGGAGGGAGGGTGGTGAGAGGAGAGTGGGGGATAGATGCAAGCGGGAAAAGGACTTAACAATGCTGTCGTCCTGTTTTGTTTATATTTTTCAGTGTATTTTTCACCAGCATCATTCATGATTGTGAAAAGACATCCAGGAATTGTCGAAACACCCTCTGTTATTGTTTCTCCCTCCTTTTTTATGTAGAGTCAAATCCTTAATGGGCAGGAGCAGGACCCTGATGGAAAACACAGGGCTGCACGGTGCTTATTAATTTATGGTAATAGTCTTAGCCTTGACAATTAAGAAATCCTGATTAATAGTCATAGTGGGGATTATGTATTTACTATAAGCAGTCGTACCTTCATGTGAGGTTCTGCATTAGTCTTTTTAGGTCAGTGGTAGTACTCACCGCCCATCAGAAATCAGGGTTTATGTAGCACATAAGGTCCTTATGCAACAAACTACCTTGTCACAGAGTAACAGAAGGCTCAATAAATAATGCACATTTGAAGGTGCATTTAAAAGAACACACACACTCACACACAGAATTGGACTAAAAACTACAACTGACAAGAACAGTGTTAAACAGTTCAGTGCCTGTTTTAATCTGTTCAGGGTGCTGATTGCAGAGGGCATAAAAGACTTTTTGTAGATGGTTTTCCAGGCCAGTGGGACTTTGTAGCGTGGACCTGACGGCCTTAACTGAAAGGACTGGTGGAGGGCAAGAGAGGAGTCCTGCTTGATCAGAGTGGCTTTCCTGTTTACTGACTGGGTTTACAGTTCAGATGGGGTGTTGGTGTTGAGTTTTGTTTTGTGTTTGGTCGTGAGGGTGTTGTTCCAGGATGAAATGTTGAAAATTAGTATAGTCTCAGTTAGTGTCCTGTAAACCAGGATTAAAATATCCTTGTGGACATTAAACGTCCTGAGCTTCCTGAGCAGGTGGAGGCACTGCTGGACTTTCTTGTACACAGAGTCTGTGTGCTGGAAAAAGGACAACGATCTGTTTATGTCCAACCCAAGCTATTTAAATGATTGTTCTAGCAGGCCTTTGAGACTGAGAGGATGGAAGAGAGGGGGATGATGTGAGTTTGAGGGAGCTTTCCAGAAATGTCCAGACCAGGTTGAATAGCCTGATGATGTTCAGACAGAGCATTGCTGCCAATCAGGTCTGCCACCAGGGTCACAACATACAACAGCCTTATCCCTACACTACTTGTTTTGCATAAGCTTCCTTATTAGACAAACATACAGATCACTGCTAAACACTGCCTTACCATCAGTAGATAAAGATTTGCTGCATTTGTGCAATACCCACAGCACCCAAAAGTAAACCAGACACAGCCCTAATGTCTGTGGGGCTTAATACAGTGCCAAATGAGAAATATTGATGTATGCCAGCTCGTTGAGACCATGATATCTGACATAAAAAGTTTACTGCTTGAAAAAAGTCAACTAGTTTTTCCAGAGGAATACCATGAGATATGTAGCAGCTTTGCATCTGTCTAGCCTTTCACGGACCAATGTGTTTTTGAGCACATCTTTGACACTTCGCTTGTCCATGCTCGATTTATTTATCTATTTACTGTACTCTTCATGTTTAGCCATCCATGTCTATAGTGTGGTAGCCCATCACCAGTCCAGTATGATGATGCTGAGTGTTTGTAACGCACTCCTCTATTGCTGAGGTTCTGTGTTTCTAATGAGTACTTTACTCTTTTGTTTACTGAAGACAGATGTAATTAGGCAGTTAAAGCCATGCAAAGGAAACCCATGCTAGACATGTTTCCTTTGACTAGACAAAGCTTATTTAATACCAAGACTAGCAATACCTCCATGTTTTTTTCTGTGCAGTCTTTGATCCAACTAAAGATCAGTGGAAAGAGTTCATCAAACCAACAGACTCAATCCACATACTGTTCTATATTTGAGCCTCTTATATCCAAGTTATTGTGAAACTGATGAATGGATGCCAAATGCTCCCACCCAATGATACTGAGGCTTGGGTATCTGCCCAGCTGTACTGACGATGTTTAGCCCACTTTTTTTCTTGAAACATGAAAAAGACTGTCAAAGCTGGCAGTTTCTGTATGGAAATATGCTCACACAATGCAATGCACAATCCCTCAGTTTTGCTTTCCAAATAGAGTGTGTTGGAACCTGTTTGAGGGCATGCAAATCAGTCCCACATTGTATAAGCCTTGCACATAGCTAAAAATGCCCATGAAGAAATTATTTGGTGAATGTGTCGATGGGGTGAGATAATGCCACTTGTCCCCATGGCAGTTTCACTTAATTGGTGAATTTTCTCAAGGAAAATGTCATTGGATTAAGGGAAAGGTTTGACAGAAGTTAATTTGCATTGGGAACAAGTGAAGTCATTGCATCTCGCCCCACTGGCAGCTTTTTCACTTGCTTGAAGAAAAACAGTCAGATTTTAGGACTGAATGCTAGACTGATTTGTGAAACTTGCTATTTGTTGCATTGTGTTTATTTTTGGCTGCATACGTAACTGCGGGAGGACAGCTGAGGTTAAGCAGATAGTGACAGAGGTCTCTCAGTGATGGCAGATTTATGGTTATTTCAACGCAATGAAAGGTCCAAATAAAACACCCCAAGTTGTCCTGCTAATCCTCTCAATCTCGTTACGCAACATTTCAGCAAAGCCTCATTACGTCGGTCAGCACTCTCTCAGTTTTGGCCTGACACTGGAAGCAAAGGAGGCTCAGCCTAACAAACTGTGATCAAAAGCTAGTCCAAGTGGAACCACTGAAGCAGACTATCCCCTTTGATCTAGGGGTGGTGATTGAAAACCATACTGCACAGCACCTATATATCTCAAGGGAATGCCACAGTAGCCAGTTACCTTCATTTGGCTCGCTCCTTTGGGTGATTATTGCCCCTCTCCTTCACCAATCTATTATTTTGACCTCGTCTGGATGATCCCCAACGTATTTATTTTCAGCTTGCATATGAGGGCAGTCATCTGCTGCCCATAATTGAATCCCTGGCTGCAGAAGGCAAAGGCATATTTACTGGTGCTGCTACTCCATCTGGCTGCACTGTCTCTAACCTTATCGAAATCAAATGGGGAACGAAATGCTCCATGAAATATCAAATGCGCTACCAGGGCTTTGTCTCATATGTATGGAAATGTATGTTTTTTTGCAGTCAAGGATTCTGCTTGGCGGACATTTCCTCCTCTATCTCGTTCACCTGAGAGGCATTGTCATGCCAGCGAGATGGAACCATATGTGATCTGCGAAAACTCACCTTGAAATCAGATGAAATTTGAGGAAGGAGGTCTTTTTGTAATCATCAGTGCAACTGAGCTGAGAATGTATACACCAGACAGTCTGGGAAGATTCCAGCTAGTTATTGCCTGTTCAGTTTGTAAAGCATCCATGCTATCAAAAAAAAAAAAAAAAAAAAAATGCAAACCGAAATATAACATTTTGTGACACAATACTTCTTATAATGAGGCTTTCCACAGCAATTAAATCAATTTTGGTGTAAAGATCCATCCTCAGTGGTTATGAACCCACATATGAAAATATAAGAGCACTTATGTTAGTTTGTATGTGTTCCAAGGTGATCATTTCATAGATCAATACATCACATTTTATTTTTAATTTGCTGATTTTAACCAGCAAAGCATACATGCTATGTTTAGCTGTAGAAAACCAATGAGGCCATCTTAAGGCCCAGTGGTTACCGTAGCTTTTAAACACACCACATGCTCCATCAGTTGTAGATAAGCCAAATATCACAAACAGGCTGAACACCAGGATACCATTTCCAGTGAATATCCGACCATAAAGGCTGGTGACATCCCCCATGATACCACTGCAAAACGTCAATAACAGAAACTGAATGAAGAAGAAAAAGGAGGAAACAGTGGTACCTTTCCCTCAGTAGTCTTTGCACTTCACAGCCAATATGAAACATTTCTCAGCTGCTTGGGAAGAAAGATCATGACACAGAAACGTCAATCATCCTGCATCTCTTTTGTTTATATGCTACGCTCATTAGCCCCGCTCAAGCAAGATCTCAACATTGATGCAGCCACTTGTAGTTTATCATGAACTAATTGAGCGACATTATTGCCAGTGGTATTCAAAGGTATTAGCACGCGGAGTACATCTGGAACAAAAATGATTGCATTACCATCCTGTTATTTAGCCATTACCTCTGTTACCCAATAAGCTGTCATAAATCTTGGCCATCATCGAGCGCTTTGCTTGGCTGAATGACAAATGCATGGCCTTCAGGAATATCTTCTTTTTGAAGTTCACAGTTTTAGGTAGCATATATGTGTTTATATGTGGGCGCTGCTGGCAAAACAATATAATTCTCAACTATGTTGAGCATGCCAGTCCAACTCTTCCTATTGGATTTATGCCTACAGCACAACAAATATGAAGAACTCCTTTGGTGGTCAGTCTCCATGGAGCTTTAGCTTATCTTACACAAATTCAAAGACCCTCACCAGCTGCATCAGTGAACCATCTCTGTTTCAATGAAAACGTGCCATGCATGGTGCGCACTACGTTTTAGGAAAATTCTCGTTATTTTACATAATTGGACCCTGAAGTAAATATCAAATATTTTAAAGGTTTTTAAACATCAGTAGCTCCCATCAGGTCAAATCACACTTTATATCCAGTGTCTGGGTTGCTATTGCAATGCTATGTTGTTGTCGTCAAATGTCAAATTATGTTTCATTTACATATACAGTATGTGCTTCACAGTAAAATAACAGCCAGGCCTGTCAGTGATGAGTTCACCCACTAAAATTCAGGAAAAAAAAAAAAAAAAAAATCAGGGAAGCTCTACAGCATTTCATTCCCAGGGGGGTTGCTCACTCCTCTCTCTCTCTCTTTGCCAGTCTTTGTTTTTTTTTCTCCCCCCTGTCTTTCCATCTTACTCCCAGTGTCTTTATGTCATTTTTCCTTTATAATTAGAGAGCTGTCTCTGCTTTCCCCAGTGACTGGTCAATGAGCAATGTAAGATAAAAAGCAGTCCCTGTGGGCCTGCTATGTTGTATCACTGTTAACCTTCACCGTTAAAGCCACTGGTTAGGTTGCAACCACATCAGAAGACTAAGATATAAAAAAAAAAGAAAAAACAAAACAAAAAAAAAACAGTCTTAGTCCAGAGTATAACTATTATTTTGTGACAGCAGATGAATTTCCATGTTAATGTAGTGTTAATTCCAGGTCCAAGTGCCCTTAAAAATAACACTCAGCATGTGCTGTTGATATTAAATGGTTAGTAATAATGTTTTGCGCTCTCATGACAAAGTCAAGTGACAATCAGTTTCTGATAATGTCAGACTGGTTTAATTTTACTCAGGAAAATCCTGAGCAATCTGTAGTGTAAGATGGTGTGTGCTCTCCTTTTTTTTGGACAGACAAATTGTTGATAATACTAAGATCTACTAAGATTTCTTATTTCATGTTGCCATTATGGATTTTTTCCATTCATGTTAAATCTTGCAAATCTTTGAAATTGTAAAATCTACACCAGAAGACGTTCTATTGGTTATTTGATATGGAATTTGATTTGATTTGTTTCATCATGCAATGTTTGCTGTGTCAGTAATACAGTATTAATACAGGTTATTACTGCCTTTCCTCATAACATAGTCACAGATCCATGTCAGGCTGCGGGCAAACCAAAGGCTCAGACACATTTACTGTACATTTTATTAGAAACAAGGGAAATAGGCACAAAGCAGTGGCAGTCACAGGAACTTAGCCCCATCAACACTAATGTATAGAGATGTAGTTTGGTAAATGTCAGCTGACCTGTGTCAATCAATACACCGGCATTAACTAAGCAAACCTGGGATACAGAGAGAGAGGTCACGGTTAGAGGCTCTGGGTCTCTGCTTCAGTCAATTCTCCTCTCTTTAAACAGTCTCCCTTAAGCCTGTTTTGTTTTGTTTTTTTCAGTTGCACAAGATGTAATTTTTATTTCAGTGGTGACATCTGAAACATTACTTCATCAACTGTTCCCTGTAGTAACTGAATTCTTCTCAATCCTTTGGTTATTTTTGGTTCATGCACGTTGGAGAGGCTGCGAGGTTGCAGCAGGATGTTTACCCTTGGTAATGTATTTTCACCGCTGAGTAATATTTTGGGTTCTCCACGTATACACACACATAAGAGCATGGTCTTACACGGGCACATGTCCATAACAGGCGCATGCGTGTGCCGTCTCTAATCCTTCATATGCATGCTCCATGTGCCTCCGTCTCATGAAACATTCATTCAGACACACACTGGTTGTCTCATGGGCAGGACACCGCTGAGAGCAAATAGGCCAGAAGGGGTCGAGGACCTTGGCTGGGCAGGGATTGAGAGGGAGACTAAACAGAGGGAGAAATTTGCAGGGCTGGTCTACCCAAGCCTTGGGCATTGAAAACTCCTGCAGAGAGAGTCCCCACTTTGAAGTAAAGATCTATTATTCATCCCATGGCTGTATGTGTGCATGGGCATGTTGGAGGGAGAATGAGTGAGCGCATGCCTGGGTCCTCTCAGAGTACTGTCCCATCTCTTTCCTCTATATTTCTAATGAGCAGGAGTAGCAAGGCCTCGTGACTGACTGTGTTTCCTCAAGGCCTCTGCCTGCTTACCTCTCTGTTCCTGTATGTACGCTGCCAGGATACTAATTCAGATCAGGCTTGAGGCTCTGTGGACCACTGCAGAAAAAAATTCTATGAGCCAAATATATTCAGCCAAGAGCTACTGTACTGTATTAGTAAATATAAAAGAACATGGACAAGGCGTTGTGAATTCTGAGTTCATGCCATTGAGGTGCAAAGGCAGTTTTGATTTTTTCAAGTTCAGAAAGTAAAATGGCAGAGAAAATGAAATTAGAATCAGTTAGGAAACAAAGCACTGTTGTTCTGAGCGGGCAGGAGTCACTGTAAACATATTCATTGTGATGCTGTAACAAACAACTTTAACCAAAATAAGCCTGCTAGGATTATTGCATGTTTCATTATCTACATTTTTGCAATTTACTAGTCACTTGGTGCTGCACTGAGACCTGCGCTGCCTCAGCTGAGTCAGTGAGTCAGTCAACAGTGAACATGTGATGAGGTCAGAGGAGCAGCAGATGGATCAGAAAAGAGGCAGATACTCTCTGGCTTGTGATACCTATTATTCCTTTTTTGCACAGGGTGATCAAGAAGTAGTTATATATGCTATATCCTTCCTGATCATTTCCTGATCACCTTTGTCATTAAAATATCGACAAATGGACAAATGGGATTTTTGTTTTGTTTTGTCATGCAGACAAAAAAACCCCACTCACTTCTCACATGATTCACAGTTGGCATGTCTTTTAGTCTAGAATAGGCTATTAAAGAAAAAAAGTGTTTTGGAATTATTTTCTTGGACAGCCCTCAATCCAAAGTTGGGTCAGTGAATTGGCACTCAGTCATCAAAACTTTAAGAACCCCTGTTACAGAAGGCCGAGTTGGCAGAGTTAAGACCAGAAAAGAGTCATAATAATGTCTTAAATTAATCAAAAAGCTACATGTGCATGTCAGTGTGATAAGATGGTATATTACAGAATGTGTAGTTGCATAGAGTCTAATTAGAATTACAGCTCAGAGTAGTAAACTTTTCTCCACTTTTCTACCATTTTCAGTCATCTTTCATGCCTCAGAAGGTGTGAGCAGCTCACCCTTTCCAGTGGTCTAGTGTGATCTGTCTTGCGTATTCTTGGCTTATTTTAAACACAAATTTGTCTTGGTGAGACACCGAGCAATGAGAATTAGCTGGTCAGAGCTTTTTAAAATGCATGCTAGCACAATTTTGGGTTGAGCTCTGCTACAGGAGGAGGAACACGCAGTAAAATACAATTAGAAAGTTTGAGGGAAGAATATGATTTGGCATGAGCCATGAAATTGTAAAGCAACATCAAAGCCTGAGTCAGCACAGGAGCGGCATTCTAATACAGGCTAAATCCCACAGTCTAAATAACTTTGAGCTGAAAGTCTAATGAATATTGAGACTGGGATGTAGCCGCTCTTGAAGAACCGGCGTAAGTTGTCAGAGTGCGTGGATGAACTTGGAAATCCATTTTGACTTTGACAGCACAGAGATTCAGTTAGACATACGGGCTATAATGTTTGCACATATCCTATGCCATATTGTCATGAAAAAAGATTTTTGTTAGGAAGCACTGATCATGCACTCATTTGTAAGCTCCTCAAGTGGCTTCAGTCGCATAATGTTGTCCATCAGGTCTTAAATAATCATCGAGAGCCAGGAACTCAAGGATGAAATAATGAAGTTTGGTGTGTAATTGCCATCTCTAACAACGTGGCGAATACTGAAAAGAATGCAGTGAAAAACATCCCAAGGCAAAATGAATCCAAGCTGCTGCTCAGGATTCAGATCAGTAGAGGCCCTAATTTCATCACAGGTCCTACCTTGCAGTGAGAGCTTTCATCCTCGTACACAACAAAGGATGGAAGTGTGTATCCAGTCAAATACAATGTTAGCCAAATGGCCCTCTCAAGTGTGACCCTGAGGCCAATTAAAGTGTAGCCGAGCCTTTCACACTCATAACATGAGACTCATGGCTGCCTGCTCCTCTTGGTATTCACTACAGATGATTACGAGCCCCTTCTAAAGTGTTTTACCAATCTGAGTGGCGCATTGGAACATACCCAGAGCACAAAGGACAATGGTAAGAGCATTCAGCACCAACACAGTTACAAACAACTCCAAAGTCACTTTTTATTGATGGGATCCTCAAACAACATTAATAAAAATGGATCAGCAACCACAAACAAAAGAATGTGGCTTTGTGTGGTTGCCATGGAAGGAATGACTCTCTTGTGTCTCACTGTTCCCTGAAAGCGCCATTTCCCTTTAACATATATGTGCATTAAAACGGCTAAATTATTAATGTAAATAAAAATAAAAAAAATAAAGTCAACAAATTGGAGACTGCAACTTTCACTGGGGAATAGAAAAATTAAACTCCTTTAATTTGCTCTAGGCTTACAGGCCTGCAGTGTATGGGGAGCTTTATATTCATTCTGTACAGCAAATTAAAGTGTACTAGGAATCACACAGTTAAACAAAAAAACTGTAGCATCTTATTACTTTCATTATTAAGTTAAGGCTTATTCAATGCATCTTCATACTCTCATGTAGCTGTCTACAATGTCCCAAATAGTCTTACCGGACATGTAGAATTTGACCCACTTGGACCATTTTTACGCTGAGTTTCACAAGCCAGCATCTTATTTTCATGGGCATTATGAGCCAAATTAAGGTGTCAAGACTTTCTCCACACCCTGTGGCAAAATTAAAATTAAGAGTTTGCAAAATTTCATCATGCTATCACATTTTTTTGGAATTTTACCTGGGATGTGGAGGAGAAGAATTATAGTGTTAGGATTCATGAGGGGAATGGTTGAGTCTTGCAGATTTATTTATTTTTAAAGATTTCTTTTTTGGCATTTCTGCTTCATTTGATAGCGACAGTGGAAAGAGACAGGAAAGGCAGGGGAGAGAGAGGGCATGCTGCAAAGAGCTCAGCATAGAACTGAAGCTGGTGAGCCACCGGGTTGCCCCAACAACTGCAAATTCACCCAGGAAATAAGAGTACTGAACTTCAGCCGCTTTTGCAGATGAGGCCATAATGAATGAAAAGGCAAAGTGATGCTTTTCAAATGACCAGCACAGCCACAGCAACAAAAACAGAACATTGTACTGTTTGCTCAGAGTAAATTTCAAACAGAATACACATTAACTATATTAAGATGTAATATTTATTTGATAGAGATTTTTAAACCCAGCCAGTCTTTGCTTTTGACTGTTTGGATATTTAATTAAAGCTGCACTATGCAATTTTCACATGCTGAGGACTCCAAATGGCAGTGAGAACCAACTGTTTTATCACTTTATTTTAGGACTTCAGTACCAAGAAATCATGTAGCGTGATGCCAGTAAACTGCACACAGCATGCTCAGGTGTACCAGCCTGGCCGGTCTGTGATGCTTTATACTAAAGCAGTGCCTCTCCATCTTTTTGGATTATGACTCCTAAAATAAATAAATAAATAAATTTGCGATCCCCTGTCCCATACGCAGCGTAGTGGACAGTCCACCTAAAGAATGACCACCTCTTAATTATCAGAGGATATGTTGGATTTCACAACAGAAAAAGACTAACATGACAATTTTGCATATTATTATTATTTTCTTTTACTTATGTCTCAATCATGTTGTGACCCCCCAAAATTATCTCACGACCCTATGGGGGGGTCCCAAACCCCCAGTTTGAGAAGCACTTTACTAAAGGATGCAAAAGGGAGTGGAGAAACAAAGGATGGAACATTTCTGAATCCAGCTTTCTCACAGCAGAGCACTATTTTTCTATCTTGTTGTAGAGGAAGTTTTGATTCACCACTTCCTATGCATGCAGATTTCCCGCCAGAGCCAATACAGAGTTTCATTTGGGCCAGGAGGGTGAATCTAAAGCATATAAAACAGGGGGAATGGGATACTCCACTGTTGTGCTGCCCCTCTTTGTGATTTAGATTGATGAGATGGGTATATTTTTACATAAAAATCTTGCACAGTGCAGCTTTAATTCATCCACAAATAAACAGCTCAAGGATCATAAGCAACGTAGATGGATATAACGTTTAATTGTCGAACACATTCCAAGTTTCCACTGTTTTCTGTGAAGCAACGGTATCACAGAGGCCATAAACCTATAATTGCCGATAGAGTTTTGTAAATAGATGCAAACAAATAAAAGCTTTAATGGTACGAAGGACATTATTCTTTTGTAAACTAAACCAAACAGTCAGAATGTGATTGCAATAGTGAAGTGAAGGCTTTTTACTGAACCAGAGGAATTCTTAGTCTAAAGCTCCTCTGTGGTTTAATTCTATGTAATTTTTTCAGTTGTTTGTTTTTTCTTTTTTGCTCATTGTTTAGACCAGCCATACAGAGACTTGCAATTGTACGGTGTGAAAAACCTGTACTTGGATACATTTAGATGTCTATTCAACGGAGGCAGGTGAAAGTGATTCAGGCAAAACAATGAAAGGAAACACATAAAAGAATGCCTCTAATCCTCTTAGCGACTAGCTATGGAGCAAAGCACCACAACTGACCTTCTACTGTCTGGCACCTGCCCAGCACTGCTCCATTGTGCCAGCCTGTGACCTAGACCTCCTGATAAACACAGAATGACAGAGGGGAAGAAAAACTGGATTAGGGACAGTTTGCCAAACCACACTGTACATTTAAAATGGTGGAGGAAAGATAACCAGTCCCTGGCAGAAATGAATTGTCTGTCCTATGCCTTTGACTGGGTCTTGTGGTTATATCTCAGTGCTGAGGCTTACATCGCTCTTTGGATGTGATGGCATTAGCATAATCTGTCCAGTTGATTATGTTTGGGCAGCAGTGACATAAAACTCCGGCCCCTGTGATTGGGCTCTGTGGGGCTGGCAGCCAAGGCGGGCAAAAAGCAATCAGTGGAGCAGATTAAAATGTGGGACAGCAAACAAAATAAGGAAGCCGCAGACTGACACAACATTGAACCCACCGTGGTCACCTGTGTTTGTGAGGACGGGTCAAGAGATGATGAGTGACAAGTTGGTTAATGGAGTCCATCACCTCCTTCTCCCACCCTCCATGCTGATTAGCTCTCAGTAAACTGGTAGACAAGGTCCCTCCGGTTGAGATGACAGACAGTGTAAGGTATTTCTGACAGCAATTATATTGAGTTTTCAGAAAATGCATGCCAGGAACTCTAGATGAGACAGCCATATTGTGTATGAATAGAAAGCATATTTACACAAAGTCATCAACATCTGCATTGCCATTTCACCTGGAATGGACACTTTGCAAATGGCCATGCATCATGCCCTGCTCCTCACGGCCACTGGGCCAAAAATACGCAGTGAAAAATGAGAGTGAAGGTGATGATTTGATCCAACTCCAACCACATATGCTCAGTGGAACTTTGGCCCTAACTTTCATCACATTGTCAGGCAGAAAAGAATATTCATGAATATTCATGATCAGAACTCAATCAGAAACTGATGATGCCACAGACGCCCCTGTGGATTGTGGGTACTAACGAGGTAGTAGAGCCCATCTGTTCGTGCAGGTCTGTGATAGATCAGTCTGATGCCACAGGTGCTCCTCTGACAGCAGTGGAAACCATCTGAGGTCAGTTGGTATAGCACACAGTCTTTAAGTAAGACAAAAAAGAAAAAAAAAACTTAATATGACAGAAAAATTAGTTTGTGAAAGCAGTCATCACTGTCACCTTTGGGATACACTGCATCCTCGGGGTGGGACAGAATACTGAAATATCGCGATATTAACTCTTGTGATATATTATCGTTATACTTGTGCCAAGTATATTGAGTATATTTGAGTTTTCAACTTAATTTGAGGCAGCACTGAAAAATACACTGATTCCTCCGTATTGGAAAATTTTGTTTTTTCCAAGGTATTTTTTTCTTTTTCAGTTACAGATACCGTGATTTATTGTTGCTGACTATCTTACAATATATTGCACATCGCAGAATAACCCGTATTGTGATATCATCGTTACCAGGGGTAAAATATTGTGATAGTATCATGAATTACCCGGTGACTCCCACTCCAACTGCATCAGGTACAAATAATATGATAAGCATGACACTTCAAACAAGTCGAAACTGGCTTAGTGGTCATTCTAAGACCAGCACTTGTTTCTTAAGCTGATCATTATAACATTGTCAAATGTTATATTAAAAATTGCAGATTAATTCCCAATATCTTATATCAGCATAAATCTCAAAGTGATATCCACAGTGCATGCTTACCTCCCCCCTCCAC
>OMLB01003659.1:5807-32243 GCA_900302555.1 Myripristis jacobus
CCCGCCACAGGTTGTCCTCCAGAAGGTAGCGGTCCCGAGTCTCAAACGCCCGCAGCATCACCAGGACCTGACGGCTCCTCTCCAGGTGCCGGTAAACTGAGTCCATGCTCGCCTGGAGGAGGAAGAGGAGAAGAACGGCAGAGAAGAGGATCTGAAAGAGACTGCTGGGATGAATGATGAATGATTAAAGGGAATGACAGCAGAGGGAGTTCTCTAGAAGTGAGTCACAGCCCACATCCTGTCGTTCTCACCCTGATGTCCTCCAGCTTGTAGTCCACCATGCTCTCTGGTGTGGCCACGTCCGCCCACTCCTCGCGTCCTCCGTCGTTCCCGCTCTGACCATCAATGATCACGTCAAAGAACACCATCTTCTCTGACCGCTTACTGAAGCTGTTGTCGAAACACAAGCGGTAGTCTCCATCTTCCGTGGGATGCACCCTGAAACAGGAATCAAGAGAGAAATGACAAGTTTAGTCCCAAACTGAGACACCCATCATTTGAAACAGGTGTCAACAGCTCTGTCTGAATCATAACTAATATTAGCCTCGTCCATGGATGTATAAATGCATGCTGCTTTATTCAAACACATATTTTTAATTCTGGTGCAGATCCTGAGGTATCCAAAGTTACCACATATATCCGCTGAATTACAGAGAAATGTGTCTAAAATGATGCTCTATTTGCTGTAATGGAGCAGCCATGAAACAATGGCATGTTGGGTTGGAATATTTCACTAAATATAGAGTAAGTGTGATGTAGCGTCAGTGAAGTATTGCAGCCAGCACATGTCATATAATATGGGAAAAAATGTTTTCTCTGACTATGATGCTACTTAAAGTCGCTTTTAAAAGAAAATCAAAGTTTAAGGGGTTAGCGTAGAGCTCACCACTGAATACCGCCGTAATTCAGTCCTAACAAATTATAGGGCGCAGTCATCTGGATTTTTCAAATATTTCCTGGTGAAGATTGAGTAACCGTTTGATACTTAAAAACCATATAAAGTGTTGTGGTGTTTCGGCCTCTACCTCAACCACTGCTTCTAAGAATTGGCTTTCCAAACCAGGAGAGAGTATTTATAGGGTTTAAGGATCACAGTTAAAACGTTTAGTGACCCACGTGTGGATGCCATCAGATCTCCTGAAGTCGGAGGCCAGCCGGTATCCACTGGGTGAGATGAGGGTGAAGCCGACATCCAGGCCTGCCCCCGCTATCACCTGGTAGGAAAATGCGTGGAAACAGATAAGTAATGTGGAATATCCAGGCACCAAGTCGCTGTCCAAGTCACCTTTCCCTCTTAACCACTGGTATGTGCACATTCTTATTCCAGACATGCAGCTCGCAGGCCAAAGTTTTGTCCATTTAGGCTATGGCTCTCTGATTTCCATATTCAAACTGAAGCTCCTGCTGTAATATATCCAGCAACAACTTCACATAAGATGGTTTCACCACAATGATAATAATGGGATACTTTTTTTCATCCCTGTAGGGAAATTGTCTTTCCACTTGCCCCCCTCCTGGGAAATAAGAAGCCAGGATCAGCTACAGATTGGCACAGCTGGATCTGGTAGGAATTTAGTGGCTTTCCCAAGGACAATACAGCAGAGCAGATGCTTCCAGACACCAGACTTTAATCTGGGTTGCTTGGTAGAAAGACTGTCTCTTTGACCTCTACAGACCGTCTTACTGCCTCAAATTAAACATATACATGACCAGAAACCTGCTGCATCATCCATACGGCCTTATTTTTCTGTGTTGGCTAAATGTTCTTAACAAACAGCTGTTAGGTAACACAGGGAGGGATTTTTAATCTGCCCCAGCCCTGAAGCTCACAGGCCACCAGAAGTGCTGCTGCGATTCCCCATTGAGCAAGGGTGAGAAAAGACAGCCGACTGCTGAGTAAGACGTCCTCATCCTGGCAGCTCTCAAGTGTTCCCGTCGGTGAGCCCTGTGTCAACTGTTCCAGTGAATCTGGTCCAGAAGCCCTGCCAGGCTCCGCTCTGACTGCAGTCAGAAACCACAGAGAGGTGTCCCAGCGGGGCGGCCAGGACCGGGACATTATGCCACTGTCCCGCATCTGCCGGTGGGGTGCAGTGTAATGACAGGTCACCGCGGTCAAACATTAAAGCCAGGAACATGAACATGAAAATCATTTTTGAAACCAGTTTTTGTTCATTTGGAGTGAATTCTCGGTATGTACAGTAATTCAAGTGGATTTTCTTTGTGCTGCTGCACAGAGACACACAAAACATGCAACAAGACATTTCACATGTGCTTTAGAGATATGATTCAAAATACAACAATTTTTTAATGTTTATTTATTTATTGCTTTTTGCTCTCTCTCTCTCTCTCTCTCTCTCTCTCTCTCTCTCTCTCTCTCTCTCTCTCTCTCTAAATGCAGTTTCACCATGTTAACACAGGTCAGGTGTCCTTTGCAACACAGCATATCTTATCTCTGCAGGACCAAAGTCCATATCCTGGTAACCTGCTGTTTTCAGTCAGCTATTATTAGTAAACTTACACCAAACTACTCAAAACTTTTCATCACATCGTCACTTTATGGGCAAAATGACACATCAAAGGCAGAGAGAGAGAGAGAGAGAGAGAGGGAGAGAGACTGTGCCTACCTGGTACTCCACTTCCATGCTCCAGTTTTTCACTGTGGTTTGGTAAAAACACTCTGTGCTGCCAGCAGGTAACAGAAATGTGAATTCTGTGTCTTGGTTTTGTCTCCAGCCCAAAGTCAACTCCACAAGACATGCCAGTAAAAACACTTGTGCAGCTCCTTTCATTACTCTCCAGGCGTTGTGCATAGTTGAGAAAACACACTTCCACCCCTCACCACCAACATTCAACGTTCACCGCTTCTGTCCTACAGGCTACACGTGCATAATAAAGCAATGTCATATGGATAACGCCTTGCTCTCATATTCCGATTACTGCAGAACGGTAGCAGCACCTCAGCTCTTGATCAAAGTTGAAGTGAGCGAAGTCTACACGGTTCGCCCGATAGCGCTCAGCATATCATCTGGCCACATGTAAATCCAAGGAGGGAGGACAGGATGCAATGCGCCTTTTCATTCCCAGGGCGTACAATGTACAGTTAAATCAGTCGTTTTGCTCTTACACCATGCAGTAGCTGGCCTATGTACCTCACAGCTGATTGTAGCAATTATTTCTACATCAAACGCTGTGCTAATCAGTGCATGTTTTCTAATATGCTACAGAGGGTGCTATGACAAAAGGAAGCAGACAAAAACAGGCATGCCATAGCCATACCACAGGCATATGGGCTGACAAAAGACTAGACACATTCAGTTTCACTAGACACATGTACCTCTCACCTCTGGTTAGAGGTGCATGCCCGGGCATGCATCAAGTCTAGCTGTCTTCCTGTATCAACCCCATAATGATTCTGAGATCTAACAAGTAATCCCATTTCAAAATTATATAGCAACTCTACATGAGTTTATATTTGGGTTTGTTTGTTTTTTTTTAATCCCATGATTATTATTAGGAATAGGCTATTATATAACTGTTATTATAGAGGGTTTTTTATTTTATTTTTTCCATAGGGTGGTTGAGTTAGACCTGGCCTAACTGCCATTTAATGATTGCCTGAATCCCAGGATGCACCTCTCTCCCCTGGTAACAGTGCCTCCACAAACCCATCACTACCCACTTGACTGAAAAGTGGCCTTCTCAACAACTGGATCTGAACTTATTTGAGTATTTATAAGATTTACTGGAGTGACAACTGTGATCAAACAGGGTCACACACTTTGTTGATCCTTGCAGGGGGAGGAAATGTCTTTTGGCTCCACTTATCCCACTCAAAAAGGAGGTCAAAGGTCAGGTTCAGTTACAGAGCCCTGAATCTGGCAGGGATTCAGTGTCTTCCTGTTCAGGATGTTCAGGCCACCCTGTTGGTTAGAGGTTTGACTCTCCACCATCATCACAAAAAGGAGTGCTCTGCAAGTAAACAAGAACCAAGTGTTTGCGAAAAAGCGAAAGTTTTTTCAGTGGCTTTTGCCAGCGGAAAAATCGCTTCACACCATCATAGTGACAGCGTCATCCATATACTTGTGAAATTATTCATTCAAGTGCTCCCATAGACCTTGCTTATTCTGTTTTTGTTTTTTTGTTTTTTAATTGCTCATACTACAAATGGATGTTTACTAATCAACCATGTTTGGAGGTCCATCTGTCCATTCAATACCATTGAATGGACAGATGTGAAGGGGGATGGATGGATAGATGGATGAAGAATGGAAAGAAACTCTTCTTTCCATGTGAAAGTGAAAGTACAGTGGCGTTTTTCCTACAGTTATACTTGTAGGAATTATAAACAACCTGTACCTCTCCCAAATGCAACTCTACTATTCTGACGTATGAGATCTGATTCGAACTAAGTCGGATTATCCCTGTCAGTGTCTCTCCAGAGAGTGTGGAAAGTACTCATTCTAAGCAAACAGAGCTAGAAAACCCTGGTGACACGGCGCAAACGCAAATGCTTTCAGTAATAACAAAAGTTCCAAATGATTTGCCCTTGAGATTTAGCACTATATTGAAATGCATGGGAAGCTTATCAGATCACCGTCTCTGCCTCTTTGTGCCGCTGTTGTGACCTCATTGTTACTTTCAGATTGCAAGAGCCAGTGCTTGAGTGTGTGTGAGAGAGGAAGTGTGACTTGTGATATTTCATAATTACTATCAAGTGAAGTGGGAGGGCATGAAGGGGAGCTTAATATGCACTGTGCATGGTCATCTGTTTTATTACACACACACACACGCACACTGATGGACTATCAGGCTTGCAGCTGAGGTGGGAAAAATATTTTTTCATTTTGATGCTTGCAGATACTGTGGGCAAGCAGGAACGTGTCTGACAGCCTCCAAAGGTGGAACATCTCTAGATTTCTGTATCTGAGGGTGACATGCACTTTATGTGACTTGCTCTCAAACATCTTGACTTAAACCAACCGCAAAAAAACCCACCCACATCGCTACTTGTCTCAGGGGTGGAAAGTCTCCGCTTGTCACTGCAACCCCTCAACTGTGCTGCTGGTATTTCCTTGAGGATAGTTTCACTTCAAGGGCATCCCTGGTTGAAGACAGATCACGTCAGGTATGGCAGAGCATGGTGTCAAGTATCCCTCTGTGTTTGTGGTGGACAGCCATAACGCCTACCCTCCAGTGCCCCCCAGGCCCAGCCGACAGCGCCGGCGCACCACGGTGTGCCAGACCCTGCTGTTCCTGCTGGTAAGCCTGGCATTGTGCGGCATGGTCATAGAAGCCTGCTTCATCTACCGCCTCTACCAGACTGAGCCAGTGAGTATCCGCCTCATCTCTGTAGGCTTGCCTGCATGTGATGCCTTCATTAACTCAGTAGTACTACTTTCTTTTTCTTTTTTTTTCAATTGTACGATTCATTCATTTTCCAACTAAACTGAAAAGTATCACTTTCCTCATAAGAGCTCTGTCTGTGTTGTAACACTTTCTCATTTTCTATTTTAATGTTTGTCTCCTGTAACACCTCTTTTTTTCCTTTCTTGTGTTCTGTCATACTCACCACAAAGCTTAAAGTGTTTTTTTTTTCTCAGAAATGTTTAATTTTCATTTCAAAACTAGTCCAAGGTATTCAGCTAACCCAGAGTGCAAAATTGGTTTGTGAAATTAATGAAAGCAATGCAATTCATGTAGCAGCCATGTGTTTCTTGTAAGTAAAGTGAAGTGAGTTATGAAAGTGAAGTATGAAAAGTTAGTATAAGTGTGAATGTATGAACAGCCAAATTTGCTTTGTGAAGAATGGCTGTTTTATTGATGCATTAACCTGGAAGAAGTGTCTTAAGGTTGCTGGTCAGACTGCTTCATACATTGTTGGCTGGTTTACGGTCCAGCGACGCGTCTGCTTTTCTGTTTCGCATTTTAAAGCTCATTCTGCAAAGTAACTAGTAACCACAGCTGTCAGATAAATGTAGCGCAGTAAAAAGTACAGTAGTAGTTTCCCTCTGAAATGTAGTGAGGTGAAAGAATAAGGTCTTACAAAATGTAGATACTCAAATAAAGAACCAGTACTTCAAAACCGCGCTTATGAATAGCACTGGAGTAAATGTACCTCGTTACTTTCCACCTCACAATTTGATTTCATCACATAATTGCACATTGTTCAGAGGTACAGTTACTGTACATATGGGCACCTAGTATTGAGGTCGTTACATATAGTGTAACGTTTTTCATGACGGAAATGAAAGTGACCTTTTCTCGATCGTCGGAGTGATTGTTTTTCTCAAAAAAATGCTGATGGCGAAATAATTTCACTGTTATAGGGAAGAGAATGGAATGGAGATGGAGAAGTATCTTAGAGCTGGCCCCCGTTTCAGGGAACCTCACGGATTTCCGAGGAATAAAGACACGAACACGAGATTTTCCATTGCGATGGCCGGTCAGGTGCTTTTGCTGTGACTCAATCTGGGTGAGGAGCAGCAGTTGGGGGTGGGCAGGGCTTGCTCGGTCTGACATTGCATGCCAAGTAGCGGAATGTACAAGCAGCGGGCAGGGGAGAAGGACAGGATGTGGTTGACCTAGCTTTTGCAGCTCATCAAAAGAAACACAAACAGTAAAAAAAAAAAAAAAGAAGAAGAAGAAGAAGAAGAAGAGAAGTGTGAAAAGAACCCACCCCCCCAAAACAGAATTCATTCTATTCTCATGATGGGTGAATACTTCACAAGAATCGCTAGGCATCAGGCCTCTCTGAAAACTAGAAACATCAAGGGACGCTTTCGAGCGCTGCTGGATCATGAATAAGAGAAGGTGGATCCTGACGACACCAGGATCCTTTTCTCGGAATATGGATTCATATTCTTCTTCAGAAACTTTAGTATTATGTCAAACCAAAGACGATTAGTTAAAATGTTACCAACAGACATTCACTGCAATTCAGTTTCCCATCTTTCGTCAATGGTGCGGTTCCATGGAGCATTACCTGAAGACATCACAGATTATGGTTTTACTTCAACAGATTTTACATTTAGCAGAAACTTGTTCATGTTCACCATTACTGATTCTAACAGTGTGGGTGCACCGTTGTCCGGGTGCAAATAAATGCATATGCGCGCGCGCACACACACACACACACACACACACACACACAGACCACACACAAAAGTAATCCCTTTTTCTCCTTTTTACCCATATTGCAGGCTGATTCAGCTTTGTCCTCCAAGATGTTCTCAGGTAAGTGTCAGTTCCCTTTGCTCAAATGATGAACTGAATCAGTTTCTTAACATTATCTGCCTTAAACTGTATTTCTGCTCCCAATGCAGATAACGATGGCTCCCCTTCTGGCACTAAAAGACCAAGCCTTGTTGTTCTTCCTTCCAAACCTGTGGCACACCTGACAGGTGAGAGCAGCGCTGGTGTCCTTTCTGTTGCCACAATGTGGCTATTCAATGTATTTCTGAGGCATAGCAGATCAGTATATCAAAATACATAATAATTCCCTGGATTGGTAGAGAAGCAGTGGCAAATTATCCCAATATACAAAAGTGGATAGTTATGTTTGAACAAAATGCCACCTAATATTTCTTCACACTTGTGTCATTTAGCAAATTATTATTTATTCATGACTTAATTTCCTCTGATTTATAGAAATCAATCAGTTACTCATCACATCAAATTAGAGCATGTGAAGCAAATCTCCATATTTAATTGGGTAAAATTTGACTTTGTGGCTGGTTTCTTCTTTCCAGATGGGCAAAACGTGCACCACAGAAATAAGGTCATGTCCTGGAGCACAGATGCACAACCTCTCCTTCACGAGATGGAGTACAAAGAGGGGAGGCTTGTCATTCAGAAAGAGGGATATTACTATGTCTATTCCAAGGTCTTCTTCAAGGACAGCGAAATGTTTTATCACTTGGTCAAATATGAAACCCCGCGCTACCCTGGGGGAAATATAACGCTCCTGGAGTCCAGGAAGTACTCCCCGAAAACAGGCAAAATGGTCCGGTCCAACAGCTACCTGGGTGGGGTGTTTCATTTCAACGCAGATGATGGGATCTTCGTGGAAGTGAGCAACGTCGCCCACATTGTGCGACTCCAAGCCAATGAAAACTTCTTTGGGGCATACATGATATAAATCTGCTGCCATTCTGATATGTTATGACGAATGTACAAACCAATGCGAGTCAGGAGGTTGGATAACTGACTTTGTGATGGGATTTCCTCAGGGATCAATTCTTCTCTCTGTTATGTAAAGGCAGGTTCATTGCTTGAAAAGGAGGCGGGGGTGGGGTGTTGTTCTGTGGCTGGGAGTTTATGAAGACAGTAAAGGTCAAGACTCTGCTGGTTAGAGTTGTATTAGTTGGGTGACTGTAACACATTGCAGGGGAAGATGAATCATTTTTGAAGTCGTGTACATTTTTAAGTATGAGAATGTAATAATATATAACAAGACTCCTCTTTCTTTATCACATGCTTACTTTGACCTGAAATGACTAGTCTCACAAGGCTTTTTTTTTTTTTTTGGACAACTGTGATGAGCTATTCACTATTCCTGATGTTCACATTGTAGTATAAAAGTATAAACCACTGCATCAAGTCTGAAGTGGAAAAAAAATATAAAGAGCTGAAGTAAAAAGCAAACTTCAGTGTGACTGCAATAATAATAAACATTTATTTTTTCTAATATTGCAATTAATGGAGCATAAGTTGTTGCTGTAACACATTCTGTGCACACTATTTATTTATCTGCCCAGTGGTGGAATTAATTAAATCACTGGATTGCTTTGAATTTTATCTTTATTTTTTCTATATCTGATTAAATAAATTCTCATTCAAAATGTTTTTGTGCCTGCTGAGTTGTTGTTTTTTTGTTTTTTTTTTTGTTTTTTGTTTTTGCTGAGACCTTCATGTGCTATAACTGAAGCACCTGCTGTTGCAGCTGCACACAGGCAAGGCTAACTTGGAGGCTTTGGTTTTGGTGAGTGGTCTCAGTAGCAGCGGATGTTTCTTTTTCACCCCAACCACACGAGTCATACATGCAGCCTCCACTGTAGCAAGGTTACCTTAAAATACCACAATGACAGATAACACTGAAGCACCATGATGTCAAACATGGCTCCTCAAATGAATATGCGTTTGATGCTGTCATATAGGTAATTACAATACAACTGTACAACTTTCACATCATTCAATTCTGCACATGGAGGCCTGAGGTCAACTTTTATTTGAGGACGAATGTGTAGTAAATTCTCGACATTTCCCCACAGATCCACATTCAAATTTATGGTGATCTTATCTCTCTGTTGATGAGGTTGCTTACAAACAACACGCTCTTATCTCTCACCAGAGCTTTTCTTTCTTCTTTTTTTTTTTTGTCTCCCTCATGCGTTCACCGTCAACGCTTTTCCTTTCAACTGTTTCTGGTTCGAAGAAGCAGCGCTTTGAAACACACCCACGCTGCAGGCCGGAGTTGTATATTTGTAAACTGAGGAGGAAGTGGAGGTGGGAGCTTCTGGGGGAGATGTGAACAGCAGATAGCCCGGAGTGTCTGCTTCACTGACTCACTTTCCAACCCCTGAGCTGGAGAACGATGGGTGCTACCTCGTAGTTTGGGTGCTGGAGGTGAAAGTGGTGTAGGATGGTGTGTATGTGTGTGGATGTGTGTGTGAGTGGGTAGATGGGTGATCCTCAGTCCTTTTTCCCCTGGTTACTCATTATGCATTTTGTTCCCATTATTAAAATATCATGTTGGAAAACTATGCGACTGTGATTAGAGGTTTGGCTGAATTGATTGAGCGCATACACACACTTCTGTGACCTTTTAAACCGTCACCTTGTATTTTCATGACTGTGTACCGTAGCACATGTGAGTCATCTGAGTCATCTTCCAGTGCTGGCTGACCTATAAGGAGAGGTACAAGATGATTGAGAGTCGGTGACAGAAGAGGAGGGGAGCTAACATCAACAATTTGTGGTTGCATTTTGTGCTCTAGACTTCCTCATGTCTTTATCCTCTAGTCTTGACTTGACTCTCTGTAAGATCTGTAAGATAATCTTACTGTCTATACCAGTAAGAATATCTATGATACTCTTGTCACATTTATCATATTGATTTCCTTATCCCATGTGGAAATGATGATTTTCCATCGATATGTAAGCAATGCAATGCAGACAGATATTAAAACAGGGTCACACCTTATCCGTTTTTTATTTCACTCCTCTACAACACTGAAAAAAAACAAATTGTTATCATTTTTTAGGCAGTTTCTATCTGCTGTTGAAAGAGGCAATACATGACGCATCTGATTTCAAATCGAGACCAACTTCTTTGTGCTAAGGGGAACTGTGAGTGGTGGTCACAATCGCTCATAGTCTACAGCTAAATGCTGTCCCCTTGTGTCAGTGTCTAGACTAGAAAGCACTGGAGTGCATTCGAGTCTAACCTTGACTTTCCTTTTTTATACAAGCAGTGAGTGCACTGTGTTCACAACAAAATATCCCTATATAAATGAAGGAGTTCATACTCAGTGCTCAAGTTTGCTAATTGTAGAATTTACTTACATTGAGGAGAGCTTTCACAACCTGACGCGCTATCAAATCTTCCCACACTTTGAGTTACGGGGAGTATGAGGTCACTGACTGGTTGCATGATGATACAACACATTTTCTACAAATGTCATTGCACGGATCATTAGAGGAATCTGAGGAAACTATATCAGCATAGATTGTTTTCCACTAAAATGCACAGAACTTGACTGTGTGGGGTTTCAAAATTATTGGTCACTGACAACTGCCTGCCTGGGAAACAAAACACATCTGTGTAAATGATAGAAAGAGCTTATGAGGACACACAGTTCTTATCTGCCTTCACATAGGGCAGCAGAAAGCGTAGGCAAGAATAAACCAAGCCCAGCAAACTTGTTTAATTAATCATAAGGAGTGGGTGGTGATTTGGTAACTTTATTATCTGCATTTGCATTCTGTAGCCGGTTGGACCTCTAGACAGCGTCACCGGAACCTGCAGTGGTAACAGCTAATGAACCAAACAGTGAGAGACATTGGAGGCTGCGACTGAGCCTTGGAAAAGAAAAGTTTTCAGATGAAACCACATCAACTTGGAAAATATGTGTCTGGGGCTTGATGAGTAATTTCTCTGTTCCAGCAACCTTTTGTATATCTCTGTTGTTGAGTGCAGTTGTTGTGATGTAGGTCAACTGATATAATGCTGGAGAAGTCAGGCCTTGTTTTGCCGGAGTCAGAGTCAGGGGGGCTTATTCTTCGACAGCACACTGCAAGGGGGGTCCCCGCTCTTAGTGAGTCATGCGGGTGGGGTCCCACTATTAATATAATGACTTCATTCTCACTTTCGCTGTAGATATAGGGTCTCATGACTCAGTAGTAAATCAGTCAAAGTTCGAATTTCAGTTACTCTACCAATCCTGATGCATTAAATAATCTTCCTCACCATAAGGGGGCCTAAAAGACCTCAATTACAACATATATGCAGGGGGAACAGCACATAGTGTTCACTGTAAATGCATTTTATGATAGCAATGTGAATGGACCCAAATACAGGGTTAGGGTTAGGGTTAGGGTTAGGTTAACCCTAGGTTATGAATATACTGTTTGTAAAGACACATTTGTTGAAATAAGGATATCCGCACATTTAGTCGGTGCAAATTTCACTTTACCAAGCTTTCGGTCTATGAGACCTTCATCAGAGCAGACGTGAAACGATCATGGACACGCAGGGTTAAATGAAAGGACGTTCCCATACATTGTCATTAGCAGTGTGCAGTACACTGTGTGCACACGTCACTGTGGTGAAGCCATGCCAAGTACGGATATCTTCATTTCTACTTGAAGTTTCTGATCTTCCAGCACCTTACACAATTATTTGAGCAGGGTGGAGTGGTAGTATTCCCACATTAAAGGCATTGAAAGCGTCAATGTTTTTGAAAAAAATCTGTGATTGTGCTAATGTCGACCCTGAACACGTCATCTAAGCTACAACATTTATGAGTTCTGAAGCAATGCATTAAAAAATAAATAAACATGGCAAAACCAGATATTACATGTAATGATTTACAAATACGCAAAGCTCAAATCTCTTTGCATAATAAACCACATCCCATGACTCATGACTATGTGACATTCAATATCCTTTTTAGCGATAATAGAAATTGGTGGTTTCTCTTGTTTCGCTCTCATCCTCTCCATTTCAGCTTCTGCATGTGGCAAAAAACACAAAGCTTCTTTATTGTGGTTCTTGTTTCTGCATAACTCATAACTAACTGGGTGTAGTCTGCTAATTTTCAGAATCTTCAGAATTAATAAAAGACACTAAGAATTACAGAATACAAACAATTCAACACACCCTTTTTTCACACACAGATTTTTCTCAGATTTTATTGATATCTTATTGTAAAAATTGAAAACATACTGTACATACATTCAACAAACTTGCCAACATTATTGTCTTAATTAATTTGGCAAAGCAAGGTTCGTCACACAGTGACATACATTCATTGCTTATTAACTGATCTGACAGCATTTTTAATACATTCATATTATGTCTTAAAAACAAATAAATTAAACATAAATATATAAACCACACAATTCCACACATACTCAAAAATAAATCAGTAAATAAATGATGCAAATAGTGCACTAGAATGACTGACAGACAAATTGAGGTTTACTGCCAATAGATGTAGCTCTTTAGAACAATGTATATTGATAGCTAAATACAGTATTATACAGAATGAGTGCAATAAACTCAGCTGAAAGAAATAAAAAAACAACAATAAAATAATTTAAATAGCAATGTAAAGCTGAAAACATTAGTCCATGCTTTTTGTAAATGCAGGATTGAATAAAACTTTCCTTCTATGAGAAACAATGGGACAAAATCAACTTTGCTTTCATAACACACAAACTTTGCAAACTTCATTCACAAACCTCTCTTTGCGTCTGCTTTTAAAAGTAGAAAGTCAAAGGGATCAAAGGGGGGTTTTCCCAGACTGTGGGTTCATCTGTAATCTTCATCAGCCAGCCCGTCCCGTCTCCTTGACACTTTGTCTTTGACAGTCTTCTCACCTCTGACTGCAGTGAGACAGTGAAGTGGTGAGCAGGCCTGCTGGTGCAAAGCCAATGTGTGCAAAGAGGGCCTCTTTGGCACCAAAAAAACAGTCAGACACACAGTACATGCAATTGTCTCTGCGTCTATGAAGAATGTTTAGGCAAGTACATGATGCCCAGCTGGGTTAAATAATGATTGTCATCAATCGTGGCTTGTGGCTCAATGGTGACCTCCAGTTTATCTCTGGCGCTGCCCTCCACCATCTTGCCCAGGAAGCCGGTGCTCTTGTTTAATTTTGTGTCCATAATGTAATTTAGGAGAATCTTGCCGTTCTTTCTGAGTTGGATAAAATATTGTCGCTCCTTTGGTTGTTGTTGCAATGTCACTTGAAGACAAAGGAAGTAATATCCATCCTTGGATAACGTTAAGTTTTTTTTATTTCCTGGGTCAAACAGGTCAGAGCCCTCCAACATCCATTCAATTGTTTTCGAAGAGCTGTTTTTGGTTGATCCAGGCGAGGTTGAATTATCTGACACATTGGGATAGTCATGTTTAGTAGAATTACATCATCTGAATATGTTGTCTTGGGGCATTAATATTCACATGAAGCAAATGTACATCAGACAAACTGCAAACTGTGATTAAATGAAAAATGAGATCCTTTATATCATCAGCTTGTTAAATTTGACCCAAATTATTCCTGACCATGATTCTATAATTCATGCTGAATATGGCACTGCTTCAAATGTGACTGTCATACCTGGAGTGGCTTTAAGGGTGATCATTCTGGCTGCAAAATCTTTGAGCTCCTGTATGGACTGCTGAAAGAGAAGAAATGTTTTTTCTTAAATGTAATGTTGCAACATTAAATGCCCACATGTTGGTTTTTATCTAAATGTTCTGGCCTCCATCCAAAAGTTAGAGGAGAAGAAAAAGAGAGAACTCATGGAAAAAAAAAAGAGGATGTGCATTATGTTCACATCTTTTTATTTTGTTGTATATCATTTGTTATTGTGTCTGTGGTATACCACTATACTGTTTTGTTGTCTAGGTTTTGTATTTAAGCTGACTGCAGTTGTGTGTAGCACCACTGCCCAAGTCAAAATTCCCCTCAGGGACAATAAAGTATATCTTATTTTTTCTTATCTTAAAAAAAAACAACAAAGCAGTTTAGTGGCATTTCCCCGAATGTGGCAATGGCGTCACTGTGCTTCCTCCAAGAGGTGAGGATGGTGGTTAGGCTGACTAACAATAGCAATGAGTAACAGAGACAAAACAGGACTAATGCAACATGTCTGTGTGATAGGATTTGTATTTTGATAGGTGTGACTGATTTTTTGCTGTAGATCAGCAAAATACAGTAAAGCCAATGATGATGACACCATAACACACACATCATAAAGAAAATGAGCTCTCAGATTGTTGAGCCATGGAACGTGTGAGGACTTGCCGCCCACACTGAGTTAAATAGGACAAGTACAAACTCCAAAAAAAGTAGTTAGCTTACGGATGGTTTTTGGTTGCCTTGCTCTACATCACTTGTCTTCTGAGGAAAACAGACAAAGAAAGTGAAACACAAAAACAGTGTTAGTAGAAATATATTTAACAATATCATCCAAGCTCTTCAGATGACCTCGCTAAAGTGCTGTCATTTGCAAAGCACAGTTTAGAGAATCTGTGGAGGTACTCATCTTGTAAAATACATCATCTAAAGCTAAACATTGTTTGGTTCACTGTCCTCTATATCACTAGAATAGGAATTCCTAACTTATAAGTCATCTGTGGTCGCTACAGTTTGACTGTCTGGATCATAGCTCCTGCTATGCTGCGTCATCAGTGTGGAATCGATCTAAAACAACCATTTCTCTTTCGGCATCAGATACACACAAAGCACATACTCCTGTGCTGTAACCAGCCAGCGACTACAGACAGAGGTGTTTCCCACTTGCTGTACTACTACTAAAGCCACAAGAAAATGACAGATGCAAGGCGCAGGTGTTCCCACTGCAGATTTACACGCCAGTACTGAAACAGCCAAATCTTGACATAAAGAAAAACAAGCTCTATTTTTTTGTGTTGTTTTGTGTAAATTTGCTCAAATATGGCAGATTAGGATCTAACAGACATACAAATTTCACAATCTCAGTGGCTATTAATAGAATAAGGTATTATCCCTGATAACTTTCATGTGTTTTAATGGTACTTTGTGTTGCAATAACAAATGAATTTTAGGAGATCTTACCAAGCCAGGGTATACAGCAGTGAAGAAGAAGGTGATGAAAGCCATCTGGCTGATGGTGAGGATGGTGATCCACAGCAGGAGGGGACAGACCAGGCGATGCTCCATAGGCTGTGGCATCATCAGTCTGAGTGCAGCGCTCAGAGCAGCTCTGAGCCCAGGGAGCACAGGAAGAGATGTTGACTTCTGACAACTGTTGAGCTCCTGATAGTTTCCTCTGCTGTGCACCAAAGCAGAAGTTTGTTTGCTTCCTGAACTCAACGTCTGCATGTGATGGGGACGTGCTGCAGTCTGACTGGGTCCTGCTCTTCTCAGGGTATCTGTAGAGAAACGAGGAGTCCAGATGATGGGCTGGTACTTTCCATTCTGCGCTGCAAAAGGAAAACTCAGCAGGCCCGGATCATATCTACATATAGGGGATGGCCCTCTTCTCCTACATACCGCAGCTTGTATAGAAAGGAGGAACAAGACTCACTACCAGAGAGAAAAGGAAGGATGGAAGAACTGCGACAAGTATGAATCATTCACTTCATTTTCTTTAACAGAGAGACACTGTGAAGAGGAATTTCTTTAGCTGGTGGCGTGATATGTATTGGATGCTTCCGTGGGACGGACTTGTCCATTTTTGAGATTGGTCCTTTATAAACACTGAAAGTCCATCCCTTGCAGTTCTAGTTTCCCAATTTCCTTCTGCTTTCTGTTTCCATTTTTAATGTGCTTGTGTAAAACAAAAAAGGCTGTATATGTGCAGCATTATCTTCTACTATTTTAACCACAAAAGCTCCTGCAGTTCTAGAACAGTGAAACACTGTTGTTTTGGCTCCATACCTTTATTGCTTTGGATATGAATAATGTAATGAGTGTGATAACACAATAACTACGGCTACTTCTATAAGCATTCAACTGTAGCCATGCTTACTTCAAAATGTATTCATATATATTGTGATGTGCATGAAGACATGAGAACAATTAAACAATTAGGCCTGGAATAATTACGGCCCTGCAGCTGATCCTCCTCACTGGGACGCAGGATTTCGGCAGCATTTTCTCTCTCCCTATTCATTTCTCTGCTGAACTCCTTAGGGGGGAGAAACAGCAGCAACAGCAGAATTGTCTTAGAGTTAAAATGAAATACAGAGCCACAGCAAAATCAATAGCGGCACCATTTAGTGGCAAAAGACCTTAGGAGATCAGTTTTGATTATAAGAAAGAAATATATCTCAGTGTGTAAATTAGAATCTGTCCAGATGTGATTAATACGCCAAATCAGAGAGGTAGCGTACAAAACTTACAGTTGGCGTTTAACATTATTGTCCCATCAGTATGCTTCAGTCCAGTCCTTCTTGCTGTGTGCCATGACTGACATTTTTATGGGGCTCACAGCAAGATAAGATATGTTGTGTTCTATTTTCATTTCGTAAAATTTCCCAACTCCATTTCAGCGCTGCTTGAGGTCAGTAGATCTGATTTCATTTTCTTTACTTGCGGTTTACCTGGGGAAAGTTTCAAGGCCACACAACAGGACGAGGTTAGATCCAGGTGTGTCATGAGTCAGAGCAGCACAGTCCCTGGTAAAGGCAGCACATACACTATGCTGCCTAAACAACAAGTACCTGGTCAAATAGCACAATAAGAAACAACAAGCCAGCAGGGAAAACATAACCCGCGCTTGAGTTTAATTTGCAGAGCGCACAGTGTCCCCTAGCAAGTGCATATTTCTACAGCAGAAAATAATGACAGACAGAATGAATGTGAATGAATATGATTGGGAATTGCGGAACTGAGAGTAGTTTATCTGACTGTGCGTTTTGGGGCATCAGCAATATCAGGCCTGTGTGTGTATGTTGAAATGGTGGTGAAAGTCTCTGTGGTAATTCTTGGTTGGTGATGACGAACATCAGAACAGTAGAGGGAACATTGGATTTAAGGGATTGAGCAATTTTAAAGCAACTTTGTTCTGCATTTTCAGACAATATAAAAGTCTTAAATCAACTCACTAATCCAATGGTGCAAGACCAAAAGAAGTCAAGTTTCAAATGCACCCAAAATGACAAACTTCCAGCACTCAGGGCGTGGAGTAGGAGTTAAAAAGCTTTTACTCTCTCATGACTAATCAGTAGAAGCAAGGATTAAAAAACTAAAAGACTTCAATGGCTACAGGTAATCATCAGGGTTCAAACCCTGGTGATGACACATCGGTCCTGCTCCTACTCTTGGAAGCATTTAAAGACTCCTGTCCCACTTCCCTCTTCAGGAGCACTGGTGTTTTTTTTCCAAAGAAAATTACACACTCATCCTCCACTATTTGTCTCAAACTGTGAATTCAAGTTTCATTTGAGAGGCCCGTGTCATGTGTGGGATCAATTTTACCTTCACCTCATTTGTAAGACCTTTTTATTGGCTGGTCACAGTTCATTTGGTTTCCGTGCTGAATTGACCTATGGGGCAATGGGGTGGAGATCCACGTCACGTGGCATAATTTAGTTAATTATCTTTGTCAGCGCAGGTAACAAAATGACTTTGTTTCAACATTGTTGCCCTGGGCAAGATCAGACACCTACATTAGTGGGAAAGCTCATCTGAGGGGCATAATGCTCACAAGCAGACTGTCACTTACACTCACAGCTGGGATTACTGTTATCTAAAAATGCATTAATGATGGAGATACTCAAAAAATATAATTCCACTATCTATTAATTGCCTTTAAAGGAAGCATATAACATTCACACACTTTACTCCACATTGTAAAAATGCATTTTTATTGAGAGAAGTTGCAACTTCAGCCATTTTAGAACCAGTCCTCATTGACTGTTGCTGTGGAAATGATTTATGTAGGCCTGTTTCCTCTCTTTGTCCAACTAAATGGTGATATGGAGCCACCTAGTGGAGCCTCAAGCTCAAATCAATGATAGCGAGACCAGATGAAAAGAGCTAATGGAAAAATATCAGTCTCATAACTTAATAACAACATATGCAAGGATTTTTTTAGGGTTTTTCCCTCTAAAATTCTGACATTGAGTGAAAAAACAGAAGTGGACATGTAGTACAATAACCAATAACCATGGAAAATATCAAATGATGTGGGTTGGGAATTGTGGAACTGAGAGTAAATAATCTGACTGTGCATTTTTGGGGATGAGCAATATCTGGAGTGTGTGCAAGTCAAAAGCGTGATGAAAGTCCTTGAGGTGTTTCTTGGCCTGTGATGACGAACATGGAACAATAGAGGGAAAAGTTCAAGCAGTCTTGGTGAATTAGTTCTGTGTTTTATGATGAGTTTCCAAACAATGACACACTGAGTTGTTTAAGCTGAAAAAAAAATCACTGTTTCATCTTAAAGTCCATGTGAAAGTGCAGTTATGCCATTTCAGGTATTAGTGGGGGTTTCCCAAAAGAAAAAAAAAGTGCAAATGAACAATACTTACTGTACTGTATTTCCCTGTTCCCTTTTTCCAAATGTGAGTCCTATTTCTGTTGACAAAAAAAAAAAAAAAAAAAAGGTAATTGTGAAATTTTGAGCAGCATAACAATCATCTGTAGTTTTGGTGCAAATGTGAGAGAGGAAGTTTGTGTCTTACTGATTTCAGGTCAGATGATTCATATTCACTTTGATGCAAATCAAAAGGGCCGGGACAGTGTACATTATTTAACTTTATCTAAACTTGAAGATCATGGAGGGCTGGCCCTCATGTACAATGATGTTGAGTAAAACAAAAATACAAAAATAATAAAAGATACAATGCAAAGGAGAACAATCACCTAAAACAAGTATAGAAATACAGTTAATTAAATAATAATAGAAATTAAAAGATACAAGATACAAAGACAATTCAATCAAAAAAGGTGCAAACAGAGTTTGAATGATTTGTGATCATGGATTTAAACTGAACAAGAGTTACTAAAGAATTCATCTTTAGGGGGTTTTGTAAGGCATCTCCGGTAGTTGGAGCATAGAAACTAAAAGCAGACCCTCCGAGTTTGTTGCTCCAAGGGACCAGATCAGCACAGATGAAATGTAAGATGGCAGCTTTCCAATAAGGACTTTATAAATAAACAAATACATGGGTCTATCCCATCCCACAGACAGCACCCAAGTTTTTCGTAAAGGATGCAGTGATGAGTGCTATAAACAATACCGGTAATAAACCTAAGAGCAGAGTGATAAACAGCATCCAGGGGTTTAAGAGTAGAGACAGAGGCATAAATCACATCAGCAGAGTCCATAAAAGAGAGAAAAACAGCTGCGACTATCCTTTTCTTACTAACCACAGGAAAATTAGTTCTATTTCTATACAGAAAACCAAGGTTTTGTCATAATATCTTGACAAGATTGTCTGAATTTGAAGGTGAGTTTCTCATCTAACCAAACACAAAAGGTTTTACTTACATAATGTCTAGCTCTTGAGAACAACATATCATTGGTTTTATGTGGATTCAGTGCAAGTTGAAGATTATTAAGTGGAGCCTGGAGAATGTTAAAGAAGTGCTGCTGGTTTTCCACAGCTAAGTGAGCAACATGAACAAGGAAAGACAATCATGATAGAGCTGTTGTATAACATCACATTGAATTATGGCAATGGCATTTTCAAAATGGTTGTTATGAAAAAGAGAAATAAGACAAGTAAAGCCCCACATTTCAAAATTACAATGAAAAGGTGACAAGAGAACATGAAACATTAAATGCACACACAACATATATAATAACCATGTGTGATAACAGCAATGCATGAAGATGAAAATGCCACTGAAAACAAATATGTTTCAATCAGGCTGTCCTATGGTTTTGCAGAGAACTATTTGCCCAAGTTTACTGCCAGCAGTGAATGTGTGATCAGTTTTTAGCCTTGACCTTGGGACAGCCAGGAGTAGCTCTGGGGCAAAAGCAGCTGTGCCTTCATGTTTACACCAGGTGGCAGAAACCTCCCATACAAAGTCAGTAGTCAGCAAGAGTTTAAAAAAAAAAAAAGAAAAGAAAAAAAGCATAATAATTATAATAACAACCTAAAAAGAAGATGATCATTGTGAATGACCAAACATATTTAAACCTCTCTAAGTTGTAGACATTGCAGCATGATATCTGTTCATAAGGGAAAAGAATTTGAATAGCATCATAAAGTCAATGTTGGTCTCATGTGTCTAGATGATGTGATATTATTATGGCTATTATGTTATGGCTAAAGGACTTTATTTACTCAATAGAGTGCTCATCAGCTCAGCCGTTATGCTCAAGAAGTGAGAGGGCAAGACCACAACTTTCTTGGCGATAGAAGAACCTATTCTGCAATACAATTTAGGGGGATAAGGCAAGCATACCAGCAACATGTTGAAAATTATACGACTTGCATCCTAATTTCAGATCATTTCCGATAAGAACGCTTTTCAATCAGATATTGCATAAGTAAGTATTACTTGATTACGACAACGAAATAAATGTAAGCTATGTTTCTTGCAGTTTTTTTTTTTTTTTTGCAAACAAACTTACCTTAAATCCGAGTGGCCTGGATTAGAACAAAATGTTGAGTTGAGGGGGTGATTGTGCAGATTATTTGCAGTGCTGTCAGATTGATCGAACATGTTATTGATTTTGCTGGTGTGTTTTTCACAGTGGAGCCTAATGAGACGTTGACTGATCAAAGACCGGACGTTTTGCTTTCAAAATAAAAAAAGGTTACGGTTACTGTACAGGCGAGGCAAAGACGATTCGTCAGGGAGGGTTATATTTTGAAAGGGAAACCGGAAGTCATGTCTTATCAGTGTAGCTGGCTTGACGCTGATATTAATGTGTTGGGTCGACCTGAGTGAAGGCTTGGAAAGGGAGAGCACAACACGCTCTCACTGAAGTTTGTTGAAAGTGAGTTGCTCTGAAGTTTCCTCGGATATGTGTCAATGAGCCTCTCACTGCGTTTTCTCCCCGTTCCCGATTAATTTACTACTTTCTTGGGGAGTTTCTGCATCAGTCTGACAGCTGTGTGAAGTTATCTCAACGTTGACTAGCGGTTTGATAGACCAACGTCCGCTGTCAAAGTTTCGTTGACATGGATTTGTTGAACCCAGGACGAACGGACTAAAAGTTAGTGGATTTTTTCCAGTCTCTGCCACACACATACACACAAAAAGGACTGTACGCCAGCATTACAAGATTTCTGGCGAATCTTGTTATCATTTTTTTTTTATGTAAGAGAAATGCAAAAGTTCACATCCACCAGTCAACAAAGCAACATGCTGCCCCGGGACACTGAACTCCAGCTGCGGTTAGCCGACAACGGGGGAGCCGGCGAGGCGAAGGAGGCGAACGGCGCTGGGAAGCATTTCCTCACCCAGCCGGGGGAAAGCTCTTTTTGCACCAAGAGGAAGATGCTAGTCGGTTTGGATGTATTATGCCTTTGTGTTGGTATGTTTATTTAGTTACATTTAAATTATCATGGTCCTAACATTAGGTAGTTGGCAACTCTTGTTACAGACTGAGTTAAGGTAAAAAATTGTCAGTGTTGAATACCTTTTGAGTTTAAATCACGTTTATGACCACTTTCACCCCTTAAATTAATATGGAGAAAAGAAACAGCATGGTTAACGTCCCCTATTCAACCCCCCACTACATTTTATCATTTCAAAATAAGCGTAACAAGAAATGGCAACGCTTTAAAAGACCCTCGAAGCCGTAAGTCAACAACTCAAATTCAGCTTTCAGCCAAGACATTTCAAGGCCTTGGACTTAAGATATGTCTGTTTACAGCGTTTTAAGAGCCCGGTATCAACCTGTATCTTGTGTCAACATCAGCTTAGTTGAGCATATTGACTTTTTAGAGGTGAGGAGGAGGTTGGGTGAAACTGGCGTTGGGAAAAAAAAGTGACTTTGGAAGGGTTTTTTTCATAAGTCAAAATGAAACCGAACGAAGCTGTAAACAGTTTTTCCCAGAGGTCAAACCGAAGCTGTTTAAAACGGGCGAAAAAAAAGTTCAGTTTAGTCCCTCAGTGCACGTGAGGGTAAGGGGGTCAGCTGGCACGGCAGGAGCTGGGAATTCTTCGGTTCCCATGGTAACAGCCCTGAAGTCCTCGAGAGAAGAACGTGGGAATTGGAATAAAAACATGCCCCATGCTTGTGTTCTCGTGCCGAAAATTACCCCTGTTCTCTGTTCACTTTGCCTCTCTCTCTCACTGCAAAACGATTACTGCATGTCAGCCACAAACAAGTTATTGTGCCCAGCTGTAAGTCTGTTATATAATTTCAATAAAAACGCATCAAAGAATTAGCCCACAGTTTGGAATGTGAGGAGCAAGGCAAGGGGTTAGAAGAAGCAGAGACAAACACGAGGGAGAGTAATAACCAAGGGGCTAGGAGAGGAGTCACTGACATAAACCCATTTAACACTGTAGTCAGAACACAGATCATAATTACATGCAAATTAATAATGGATTGCTTTTAATTTAATAAGGGATTTAATCCACTCATTGCAACAGGGGCATCCCAGTTCAATAAACCAGGGGGGGTCCCCCAAACTTTTTAATGTGACAGATCCCTCATTAAACTGGAGACCTCCATTTGATGAGGCTATGACAGTTTGTTATTATCTGTCATAGAAGTGCCTAGCTGTAGCTACAGTGGGGAGAGTGAGACCTATGATCACAAAAGTCATTATAACACATGCTGTAATCGTGCCTAGTATGTAGTTCATGAAGTAAGAATGAAATTAAACTATTGTTAATTTTGCTTGGAGCTCATTTGAATCCTCTCACGCAGAGCACCCCGGAGGTATAGGAACTTCAATTTGGGACGTACTGAACTATTTACCAAAGGAAACGACTATCTCAGAAGTTTCTTGTCGTCACTTCACGTGACCACAAAAGGGCAGGGAACACCGGTGTTTTGCTATTGAACGGTTATCCCGACAGGCCACAAACAGGAGAAAGGTGGAACCCGTCTAGGCAGACAGACAGGTCTGCTTCTTCGTTGGCTGTTAAAGTACAGGAGCTTGCACAGCAGACAGACAGACAGTGTCAGCCATGTAGCTTTCATTGCTGTTTTATTCTCTTGCCCCTGCAGGTATGCTATTAGCAGCTCTCCTCCTCACTTCCCAGCAGCTCTGCTCTTTAGGAAAGTGGCTAGTGGCCCAGCATCAGTCAGGACAATGGAGGAAGTGATCTTTCTCACTTCTCCTCTTCAGGAACGTTTGCCCTCACTGCAAATGAAATTGGCTGCGTTGACCCCTCTTATCCCCCTCCAACTAGATTACAGCACCATGATAGAGTCAGTGAGCCTTCAACTGGATGCAGCTGAGAGGATTTGGAGAGTCGGTGACTTTGTCTTATGACTCAGATAGATGTAGAGTAAAGTAGTTCACCTTGCTACTGGTGGAACCCATTAACAACAGCTTCCTGTATGTCTGACTCCATTCTGCCCTGTGTGTTACCCTGTTATCCACTGTGCTTTGTATCAGCAGACAAATGACCTTGACTCATATATAGATATTTGATAGCAGTGAATGCCATCACTAATTGGAAATGAACAAGACACTTGTGCTAACTAAACCCCTCATTGCTAACAATAAGGGGTTTTTAGTAACCTAATTTTCCCTGAATGCCATCATCAGATTCCCTAGGCTATTGACCTGTCGTCATAATTCACTCTGTAAAAGGACCCATTCACTACTGTAACTGTGGAATTCCACCCCAAGGCATCCCATCCTAATTATGTTATCAGCAGAAGAGGGATCCTACTCTGTTCTGAGGCTTTGACAGCCTCTGTCTCTCTGTTTCTTGGCATTTACCGCATGTTTAAAGTTGTCACTTGAAGCGAGCATGGCATTATGAATGAACTCTAATCTGTTTGTTGAATGCTAAAATATTGATGACTTTCACTGGCTCACGCTACCTGCTTTCACTCTGACTCAACACTGGGATTGCCTAACATCCCCTCTGTTCAGTAATAAGCCTGAGTTGTTTATGGGGGTGTTCTGACATGCAGGAATGATGGATGCTTCACAGAGATGGATTGTTCTGGTTCAGCTCAGTGTCAGTATGTTCCATGTTGCCTACGGAATACAAATGTCTCAATCTGTTCAAGTGTTTGTGTATTTGTGTATGTGTGTGTGTTTCTACTCTGAGAGTGTTAAAGTGAGTTCTTACATTCCTGGCGGTGCTGTAGGGCTTCAGCAGGGAGGGATATGAACACAATCTGTGCCCTGTGGCCACTAGCGTCCAGCCACCCAGAGGTCAAAGGGTGACAAGTTTTTGTCATACCTATGGAGCGTGCAGGGACAGGCCTCCCACCCTGCGCTGCTGTTTTCCTCATGCACAGGTGGTCCTCACTCTGTCGTCACCCCAATAAAGCCAAGTTATTGACTCCCTTTAGAGTAATTTGAAAACGATTGCAATAGGGGTGCATGATACTGGATTTTTTGCCGATATTTTCCAACTCTTTTGGCCAATTGCTGGTGCTGCTGTCAATATATGCACATATTTTTCCCACCTAATTGCAGAGAACATCAAGTCTCTCCTGTAGAGGATAAACATATAACTATGCATGCTCTTGTCGTGATGGGCCATAACATGCAACACTTCTCAAAATGTACCCTTTCACTGGGCAAACTGAGAAAACATCTTCAACTGAGGTTATTTACAACACGTCATATTTATTTTTATATAACATTTGCTTTCAAACAAAACTGTAAGAGTCATCCTACTTAAGCAGGCTTGGATGATGCTCCCCCTGAGATGATCCTGGCAACTGCCACAACCAGGGCAAATTTGACCTATTTCACAGATCAGCCTTTCATATTGGCAGATTTTATTTTAAAGCTGATATCATCCAATAACGATGACCTGCCAGTATTATCATGCATCCCTAGATTGCAATGCTGAGTTGCTTTTGAAAACCTAGAATTAGGCTGTGTAGCTATGTAGAGGAATATTGTTATCGCCAGTAGACTTAACTTGTTTGCATAATTTTCATACATGAAGGATAGGCCTTGAATTTGCTTAGGTGAAAATGATTAAAGGCAAACTATTGATTAGGTGTGTCTGTAATACAGAATGTTACAGAATGCATATTTTTCTTTAGTAGCAGTTGTAAAAAACAGACCTAGCTTTCAGATACCTCACTGAATGATAGTTAGAGTGGGTTGATCACTCTGGGTTTGTGTGTGTGTGTGTGTATGTGTGTGTGTTTGTCCTAGACGTGAAGCAGCATGCCAGCAGAAGAGGGTTGGTATCTGCCTAAGCGATCAGACAAAGCTCAAGGGGTCCTCTCTTTCCACCTTATCTCTGCTCTCCCCCCTCTCTCTTTCTTCTCTTTTCTTCAGGAAATGCGGTTTTGGGAACAAAGGTGTCTCAGCAATGTGGCGCATGGTGAGGCGTGTGAGTGTGTTTTCATGTCTGTGTCTATGTTTTGGGTGGGTGGCGTGTTTGTGTTAGAAGGTTCTTGTTTCTGTTCAGCTGGCAGAGAAAGCTGTTGAGTGAGACAGCGAAAGGCCGGCATGTCACAACGTGTCGGTGCGCACAGTGCCAGGAATATTAAACTGTGTGTGTATGTGGGTGTGTGTGTGTTTATTGGAGGGGGAGTACGAGAAGAAGTGTGGGTGTGTGCATGTCATCACAGCTGCTAGTGTGGGCACACTACTACAGCTGCCATGTGTATGTTGCTTTGTTGACAAATTCGCCCGATCCATTTTGCTTGCCATTTAAGCCCCAATCAAACACAGGCTGAAGTTGCAGAACACGATGGCATTATTCTGAGGCTGACAGATGGAGGGTCATTAAAAACAGCTCAGTCAAATCATTAGTCAATGGAAAAAGTGATTCCACTGACTCTCCCTCGTTAATGTATTAATGCATCTACTTCCTTTTTTGACAGCACTACAGAGGCCCGGGAATCCATTAGTCATACCCTTCCTGAGACTAACTGCATGAGCCCATTTACTGTACATTGCTGTCAATATGTCTTTTTTTTGTCCATTAGCGCACCATAGCCAGCCCAAGACCACGACATGCTCAGGGGTGCAGGGGACAGGGTGGGGGCCTGAGTAAGGGAATGGCCCTAGGGTGGGAGAGTGGAGGAGTGGGGTGTGGAAAAAAGAGGCATAGGATTCTGGGTGGGTTGGGAAGAGGGGGGTGGGGA
>OMLB01003659.1:50288-67092 GCA_900302555.1 Myripristis jacobus
TTGGGGGGGACGTATTGTGTGAGGTTGAGGGTTCATATACTCAAATATTCCCATGCCGCCTCCATTCCTAGTACTCATGAGGAACATTCTCCAGGACATGGTAATTGGCTTTTATTTGCTGGTCATTACTCTGACAAGTTCCTGCAGTACTGAACTGTGCATGGCATGGGGGAATGTTTGTGATGTAGACAGAACATACTGGTACAGCACTGATTGGAGTGCATGCTGACTGAAACCCACATGTGCCCGTGAGGATATGTGTGTGTGTGTGTATGTGTGTATGTGTCTAGGTGTTGGCATGCTCCCGGTGTGCTGGCAGTGTGTAGATGTCCCTCTGTGCTATCCACACTGTGATGCAGGGCCCCCATGCTGAGACCAACTGATGGACCAAAGCCTCTGTAATGGTCCCAGCAGGGCTGGCCTTCCTCTAAACTCACCTCTCGTTTGGTCTAGCCATCAGAATGAGGGATTATGCTTATTACTGTTTTACTTGAATACACTCCTAGTGATTCAAAGCTTTTCTTAGCCACGGTTCACACACTTTGAAGGTTGGGGCCCGGGGACAGTGCCATTAAAGGGCCACGCTATTGCTTTCTGCCTGAGCAGCCTGTCTGGAAAATGTGTGTATTTTGTATGAGCAAGTCATTGTAAAGTACTCGCTCTTAGTACTGCATCAGGGTGTGAACATGATACTGTTTTCATAAAAGGAGTCAGTCCTGGCTTGTTTCGGTTGTGGTTGTCTCTCTACCACTGAGTGTATTTTGAAACCGTTGCACAGCCATGCTAATGCAAGCCAATGCAAGCCAAGTAGGGTACTGAGGAGCCAGAACTATTGTTCCAGAACTACTCAGGATTCTCCGGGTGTTGCTTTGCCTCTTCAACTCAAATGCCCCGAGGGTGTACCCACTTTTTGTTTTAAGCCTGCATTAGTAACACTGGACAGTGTTATCTTCATAATACTTTATAAACCTCCTGTTTTCTTCATGGCAGATTCCTCCAAACTCCAAAGGCGAAACTCTCCACCTTCCATGTCCTCCCACTGCTGCCCCCAGCCAGATGGACAGAAAGAGGGATGGGGAGGGGGTGGCAGCAAGACGGGAAGAGAGCTGTTTATCTCTCAACACCACTCTCATGAACAGAGACTTTGGGATATAGAGTAACACGGAAAAGGTTCAGAGAGAGGCAGAGAAGATGCAACTGTAATTATTTACCTTAAACGTCCTGTTTGGTATTTATCCTTGTCTTCAGACTAGAGACTTAGACGCATGGTGTTTGTGTGAGCGTGGGCCATGGGACAGAAATGTTCCTCTGTGTGTGTGTGTGTGTGTGTGTGTGTGTTCCAGCCTGTTCTGCGTCATCGCCGTTCTCCTCTGTTTATGCAGCCTCTCAGCAGAAGGGCTCGTTGGATATGGGGGTTGGTGGGGGCAGGATATGCATGCCTCCTACTGTCACTTGATATCTATGGAAAATGGATCAGATGATTGGATGGTCTGTTTGCAAACAGTTTCCTTTGCAGGAAAGCCTGGCCAAGTCTATCGACTCTCTCATTCATGGCTGTTGTCATTCTGCCATCCTTGTTTATTCCCCCTAATGCATGCTGGTGATCTAGCCAAGGAATGATGAAGAGCTTAAGATGGATGCAGTGTCACACTGGTTTGTCACATCAAATTGAGAGCTCCATCTGTATTAGTACTGTGTCACCTCACCTGTCCTCTCATCAAAGCCTATGTGATAGTTAGGTTTAAAATGGAGACAAAGTATTTTATGGAAGTAGCCTACATTTCCTTTCAGCTACATTGATGGACGACTGGCATTTGAGACAGAGGAAGGCTTCTAGACAGAGGAGATAGAGAGGGGCCCATATTGTATTGAGTGACACAGGCTGTGGTCTGTGTTTTCTCGCTGGACCAAAGAGGATGCAGTGTAAATGAAGCATGCTGCACCATGGCGGCTTCTGCTTTATCTCTGCCCTGTGTGTGTGTGTGTGTGTGTGTGTGTGTGTGTGTGTGTGTGTGTGTGTGAAGGGGAAGATGACAGAGGCCTCTTTGAGTACTCAAAGGCCTCTGTTCTTGCGTGTGTCAGAATCTGATGGGAGGACTGCCACTTTGTCTCCACGGCTCAACTCCTAAAAACAACGGGAAGATGTACGCACACTGTACAAATGCACATGTTTGATCATGCACAAATGTACAAGCATCCACTTGAGTGTTTTGCAGGCACTCACACACTCACACTGGCATATGCATGGTGGCCATATATGTCATACCTCGCTGCATTTGGTGGTATAGCTTCTACATCACAGACATACAGCACTGTGAATCCAAGCTGAGATGCAAAAAACATGTCTGGTGGTGTGTTGCTTGAGGGAGAGCATAATGAGAATTTTAGCATGCAAAATATGCTTTGTTTCCCATGCTTTGATCCACTTTAAAATTAAATCCAGAGTCAACTTCAAACTCTTAAACTCTTCCCTTGAGGAATTATCTTCAAAACACAGAGGCCTGCCTGTTCAGACAGGCTTTGACCCATAGGACAAGGGCATCCTCTTGTGTTTGGTGTGTGAAACTACAAGAGATATTCAACACCAAGAGCATTTGACACTTTTTGACACCATTTTATGTTTGACAGTCATAAAAATGTCATGGGCAATTTACTTGCACGGTCCACAATGAGCTCTTTGGATGCTGCCACAATGAAACAGCTACGAAACATTCACAAACAGAAAACAGTCATATACATGGATACACTAGTTGTTATTCAGCTCTCAACATTAATATGACTGCTGGCCAAGGTGGATCAATAACAGCCTAGTCTGGGATGATATATAGGCTACCAGAAGACAACATCAGACCTATTTGTCAAAACCCGAACCACCAGGACTTTTTCTTGGAGTGTCCAAATATTCAGCTTTTTGGGTAAGTAATGAAACGCCTCTCCCTGCTACAAATTGTGAAAACACACATAATTTTTATGTCCTGCCATCATGATGCACGGTATACGGAACATTATGTTGTCACTGTGTCATTTGTCTGTCTGTGTGGAGACACATATTCTTGTGAACACAATAACTCAGTAATAATACGTTAGAGAAACTTCACAACCGCACCATCACCGATTTCCCCCTGCAGAGAAGATGATGTGATCAGATTTTAGAACAACTTGCTGCCTAAATTTGCATATTAATGAGAAAAAAAACTGATTTTGCCTAACTACTTAAAGTCGTAAAACCACACCGACTGACTCATGATAGATGGTATGTTGATGTAAATATTTGCTATATCTTAAGATATGATAATTTATGATAATTTGATATGATATGATAACTTTGGCAGGTAGTTCCTTCTACAGTAGGAGGAACTTAACATGGGTGCCAAAAATAGTGTTATTCTTACACAACACACTGGACGCACTTAACCCTTAACCTGCCTCAAGTTACTGTTAGTGAGCCTGCTAACTGTACACAAGTTTGGTTTTTTTTGTTTTACTTTATTTTTTCAGAGTTTTATACGATTATAAAAAGGAGAGAATTACAAAATTGAAAGAGGTAATTAAAAAGAATTATATAAAATACATAGAAAACAAATATTATACAATGCTATGATTAGAGGGAAATATGTATTTATAAATATCTATCTATCTATCTATCTATCTATCTATATCTATATCTATATCTATATCTATATATATAATAAAATGTAGGGAGAGAAAGTATGAGGAAAGTGGGATTTCACCAGGAACTACAACAGAATTTTCATTATTATCATTGATTTTTATATAGGATTCAAAACAGGTTGTCACCTCTTTGTGTAAGATATATATCCCACTTCTCCCAGTGAGCATCACCTTCATCTCTTTGCAGTCTCAAGCTGAAGGTCGTCCGTTTCATGCACTGAATGTTTTTAATTATATCTGTCCATTGATTGACAGTTGGAGGTTCCCTACGAGGCCAGCAGTTTGTTATGGCCTGTTTACCTGCCACCATGGAGACTTTCAAAAGATATCTGTCATTTTTAGGTAATCCTAAGTCCAGGTTCCCAAGGTAGGAGGATAAGCAAGTAAATTCAACATCATAACATAGGACTTTCCGGATAGTCTTATGTACATCATCCCAAAAAGAATGGGGCAGGTCCAGAATATGTGCGTATGGTTCACCATATCATAACCACATTCTCTCAGCACTTGAGCTGTGATCCCGTCTGTTCAGATTTTTGCTTTGGAGTTATAAAGAATCGAACACAGTTCTTCCCACTTTTACCTAATTTGTGTTGTGGCCTCTTAGTTCTGATATATTCCTGTATAGTTCACCAATAATCTTTCTGGACGACTTTAATTTATAAGCGTTAATAAACATTTGCGTACTGGTTGATAAATTTCTTGGCATAAATGCTTTGACATTCTTCTCGGAGGAGGCGGATGTTGATGAGAATATCATAAACAAGTGTCCATCAGAATTTTAATGATGACAGAGCAAAATGAAAAGGTCATATGCTCCTTCCTTACAAGGTGAACGAGTTAATGTAGCCAACAAAAACACCATGAAGACATACAGTGCATTCAGAACGTATTCAGACCCCACCTTCACTTTTTTCACTTTTGTTATGCTGCAGTCTGATGCTATAATCGTTTAAATTCATTTTTTCTCTCATTAATCTACACTCAGTGCCAAGTAATGACAAAGTGAAAACAGAATTTTAGAAATTTTTTCAAATCTATTAAAAAGGAAAAACTGAAATTTCAAGTGTTTTCAAGTGTTCAGACCCTTTGCAACAACACTTGTAATTTAGCTCAGGTGCCTCCCATTTCTCTGGATGGTTGCTGAGGTGTTTCTACACCTTGATTAGAGTCCACCTGTGGTAAATTAAATTGACTGGACATGATTTGGAAAGGCACACACCTCTCTATAGAAGGCCTCACAGCTGGCAGTGCAAATCATAGCAAAAACCAAGCCATGAGGTCAAAGGAGCTGCCCGCAGAGCTGGACAGGATTGTTGCAAGGCACAGATCTGGGCAAGGCTACAAAAAAAAAACAAAAAAAAACTTCTGCACAGCCTCCATCATTCTCAAATGGAAAAAGTTTGCCACAACCAGGACTCTTCCAAGAGTTGGTTGCCCGGCCAAGCTGAGCAATCGTGGGATGAGGGCCTTAGTAAGAGAGCTTATGAAGAACACAGTGGTCTGGTGGTGGACTGAGCTCCAGAGATCCTGACTTGAACCCTGGACCCTGCAACATCCCTGGACAGACCTGAAGATGGCTGTTCACTGACCGTCCCCATCCAACCTGACTGAGCTTGAGAGGATTTCCAAAGAGGAGTGGCAGAAAATCCCCCAGTCCAGGTGTGCCAGGCTTGTTGCGTCATACCCCAAAAAGACTGTAAGGCTGTAAAGGTGCTTTGACTAAGTACTGGGTAAAGGCTCTCAATACTTATGCCAATGTGATATTTCAGTTTTTTCTGCTTTCACTTTGTCATTATGGGGTTCTGAGTGTAGATGAATGAGAGGAAAAATGGATTTAGCATCAGAAAAAGTGAAAAAAGTGAAAGGGGGGATTTGAATACGTCCTGAATGCACTGTAAACACACTGGGTAACTACAGTGTAATTGTTTCAACTAGGTGGTGGCCTAAATTTCTGATTGTCATCTCTTTTGGTTGCCCCCTTAAGTTAAGGGGTGTGCCCTCCCATTCTTTTTTCTCTCCTCGAATCAGGAAATAAAGTAGGGCAAGACACTTCCTTCTTAAGTTAGTATCACCGAGTTCGATGGCTCCGGCAGCAATGAATCTTTTAATCTGTTTAGTCACATTTTTAGGCGTGCTGACAACACCGAGTTCAATCAAAGTTATGGGTAAGTGTTGAAACAACGTCACCATGTATTTATTTGCCTTTATCTTTCTTTCTTTCTTTCTTTTTTTTTTGAATTCTTCGGTTGAGCTCTACGGGTCGCAACAGATAGTTTTTCGCGCGTTGGTTGTGGTGATGTAATCAGCGGTGGGATAATCTTTTGTTTTGATTTTGTTTTTTTCTCTTCTGGTCGTGTCTGTGATTTTTGCTGACTTTTTTTTTTTTGTTGTTGTACACAAAACAATAAGCCCATGCTGTGGCCCAACCGAGCAAGTTTCAAACGTCGTTGGTGTGCGAGCATGGCATCGCTCATCTAGGCCCGTTCACCATGGCAGATAATAATCGCAAACCGCATCGCAGTACTTTTCACCACATCAGAACTGCCTTAACATATCTCTTTTTTTTCTCCACGTGTCTCTTGTGTCTATTAAAAAAAAAAAGTCATGATAAATGTGAACATTAATATTGTGTGCAGTTGGTGTTGAAAACCGGAAGTGCACTTGAACATGGGGCACCGGGCAACTTTGTTACAGTGTTACTCTTATTTCCTCACATCGAGGTCAGCCAGGACAATGCTTAAAATGACAGGATGTAAACAAAACAAGCTAAACAAACAAGCACAAATATTTTTCACATGCTGTTTTCTAGAGGAAGGATAAATTACAATATGTTTTCATGGTCAAGTGAGCATAAGGGTTAATCCAGTGGTTAAATGTGATACTGTGTTTACCACCCTGCACATGTCCCACAAAACATATTTAAATCATGTAAGTGGACACATCATATGTAACAGTGACATTAAAACACTAAAATCTTTAATTCAATGGCCAAGGAGACAGAAGGATCTATTCAGAAGAACAGAAAGGCAGGAAATTAAAAGAGCAAAACCATGAAACGGATGTGTGTTACATCTTCAGTGGAGAGGTGATGTTTTTTTGTTGGGTTTTTTTGTTCGTTTTTTTCCCCCCTCCCCCATGCTCAAAGAGGACAGTAACATGCATGTGTGGAGCAAACAGGAGAGTTGCACCTTGTGTCCCGTCGAAGAGATTTGACGTGTCATGACTGTCTTGCTGTGACAACTGTCTACCCCGTGTCTTGTCCCCACAGATCTGTCACGTTTCACCGGAAATGCAGCACACTTTATTAATGCTAAACGATTCTCTTCTCTCAAAGGCTGCCCCCAGGAGAACATCTCGTGTGATGACATCGAGAGTCCTCGTGGCTTTCAGTACCCTATCTCGCATGTTCACGGAACCGAGATTGAAGTCTATTCTGATCAGGTATTTGGATTTTCTCTTTAAAAACGGGTGGGTCCATGGTGTAGTTTATTGTCAGAAAATTAAGTTAGAGTGGTGGTTTTTGCCAACAGTAAAAAGAGAGAGGAGAGAACTCAAGCAGTCAGTTTACCTTTGTGTGTGCAGGAAAGGATAAATATTCACCTTGAGTGATACTGTAGCTGTTTTGGCAGACAACTTCCTCAGCACTTTCCTCAAAAAGGCACCTTTCTGTTCTCAAACATTTTTTTCTGCCTTCAGCTGTTAAGAGTATTTTTTTTTTTTTTTTTTTTGTCCAACAGACTTTAATAGCTCATGTCAACAGGCCATCAGGGGAATTTGACTATGGACAGGGCGTTGTGAGCATTGACAACAATACAGTCGTCACCGAGTGCTGCCTAAACCTGACAGTAAAGGGCATAGTTCATAAGGTACGTCATGTTCTGTTTTCATAATAATCGGATTGCACCTTTGAAATGACAATGCTCTTTTATTAAATCGCGAGTTGTAGAAAATGGGAAATGCCATATTTTTTTATGTCGGCTTTGAAGACGGAAGAACGTCACAGTAAGGATTTTGTTTTTTCGCTTTTCAGGAACCTTTCGTCAACGAGGAGTGCTTGCAATATACAACAGGTAAGGGAAAGGAATGTGAGTGAAATGTAAATATCCGATTTAACACAGACTCTCATCTCGCTCACTGAAGCATGTCGTTACATAATATATGCAACTCTTTGTTTCACAAACAATAATTTCACTTCTTGAGCTCCAACAGTGAACCTGAGCAAACCGACGCCTGAGACACCGAACGCAGTGGCTTCTGCACCACCATGGCTCATCCCCAGTGAGTTGGGCTTTTTTTCCCTGTGGTTATTGCAGTACCTCATGTTTTTTTAGCAACAGTATGAATGATAACTCTTAAGTCCCTACAGCAACAAGATTAGTCAGTAATTACAGTAGTAATAACTTTTTAACTATTTGTTAATTTCTACCTTTCACATATAAAATGCAGCTTAAAGTGATTTACAGCATGGCATTAAAAACATAACAGAATACTAAGACAGAACAACAGTATAAAACATTAAAAAACAAACAAACAAACAGATAAAAACATAGTACATTAACTAAATGCTTGCCCGATAAGAAAGTCTTCAGTTGTTCAGTGTCAGCAGAGCTTGCATATATAATGTGCAAGACAACATATGTAGTTTTAGTTCACACTATCTTAATGGATGGCTGTGTCACTTTTCATGTAGCAGGGGATGTTTGAATCCTGTTTCTTGTACTTTCACTTGTTTCATGTTTAATTTTTTATATATTTACTCATATTTTTATGTGATGTGTAGCTTTTATTCTCTAAATGCGTATTTCAGTGTGTTTCTCTGCACTGGCACCATGACCACATGAATTTCATTATTTTGGGATAATAAAGTTGACATTGCTTGTTTTCTGTATGTTGACTGATTTGAGTATTTGATGATAACATGCATATTTTTTTTCCTGTTGTCTAGCTGGTTCTGTGTTTGGGGCCCTTGGTCTTATTGCTGCTATTGGTTTTGCACTGCTTTATTGTTACTACCGGTAAGTGTCTTGGGCCGGACCACCAACATGAGTTCTTACTTACATCGCTGTTAGTAATAACAATGAATTGCTATTGTCTCCTGCTATAAAAGGTTAATCTACACTTTGAATTTAATTGAGCGATTACATGGTGTCCACCGTGGATTCAGGAGTGCTCTGTTTCTGGTTTCTCATGTCAGGAGGCAACAAAGTCAAGCTACATTTCTTCAGTTTCTTTGCGGCCTCACACCCTGTTCTTATCTCAGAGGGAGGCTTTCCCAACCAGAGGCAAGAGAAGTCAGGTCAGTTATACTTTGAATATTCAATTCTTCTAAATTTCTTCATTTAAGAATAGATATTGAAACTTCAATTCTTTCCTTAAAATAAAAAAAAATGATTTTATCAGGTGTTTTAGTATTGAGCCTTGATCCTTTTTCCTCTTTCTGTTAAAGCAAATGAGAAAATCACATGTCAGAGTTTTTTTGTTTTTTTTCATTTTCATGTTGTACCATATGTCATGAAACAATATGTTGATGCTTCTGGCATGATCTGCCGTACCTTAACATCTGTCATGATTATCACGCACAGAAAAAATCTATGAAGTTTGCTTTGGAAACAGGTGAAATTACCAAATGCCGCTGTCTGAAAGCAAGATTAATATGAGGCTTAGTTGCGTTACGTTTTGTCTTGAGCCACTGATCAATTTTGTGTCAATGTCCCGCCACAGAAACGGGGCTGTCCTGCAGGCTGAGAGGGACAACGAGAACAATGGCCGGGTGTCTTCTTCACCCAACGGCAGCAGCATTCGGTGATCAAACATTTTCAGGAGCTAATATTCTGATTGTCGTACAGATCAGTTTAATACATACACCGGCTGGTATGCACTTAAGCTTTCGTTATCCCCTTTGTCATTGCAGGCTTATTGAACTGTCCTCTCCTGTGCTCGCACCTCAAAATGGGTACGTTTACCGTTCAAACTGCAAACGCGGGTAATAAAATAACGTTGCCTTTACCATGACCCTATGCTTGCCCCTGTCAAACTTTTTTTTTGTATTTTTCTTTATAAAAATAGGAAGTCTAGATTATAATCTGTTAATGGCTGTCTTTGTTGTTACAGTATCAGTGTTGGGAGTAATGGCAGGAGTCCCGAAGCCCGGAGTCCTAACCACAGCCTGAGCAACGGTGGCACCAGGCTGTCAGATGAGTGAGTATGAAGTTTTTTTTCCTGTACATATGAGTCCATCTTTCCTAACAGAAACCTCCCTTTATTTGTGCATTTATGCTTTATTTTATGCCGAAAGTGTCCCGGATATAAACCCAGCCTGGAATCATCGGGACATGGACAGGTAAGCCTTTGATAGCGGACGAACCGTCGATAATGTTTGTTGTCAAGTCATGCTTTTGTTTTTATTTGATCGATACTGTTATTTAACACCCATTGGTTACATCTTCAGGAAGCTGAGAGGTGATCCAGGAGGAGTGAATGAGAACAAAGAGAATGACATCAGCATTAGGTAAATCTTTGAACTCAATCGATACTCTCATATCTCCTTTGGCTATTGTTCATCCAGAGGACTGGACTTTGGTCCTTTGGTATCATTTATTATCTTATTGTGTATAGTTTTTTATATGTTTACTCATAAGTTATTTGGATGCAGGTCACTATGTCCTGTTAAAAATCATAATGTGTTTGTTTCCGCCACCCGCTGCCGACAGGTTAATCACATCTTATTAGTAGTTGAGTAGAAAACATGTATTATTAACCGGACAAAAGTGAAATCATTTTGTACTGCAACACGTAGGCTATGCTACCCTCTGTGTTAAGTGTTTTGCACAGTGATAAAACATAGAGGTGAAGTGGGTGTTGCAATGACAAAATAAGATAAGAAGTAGAGAGAAGAGATGCAAATTACAAATGTGCAGGTGCGATAAAAATAAATGTTTTTGTGAAAACATCTCACCTTAAAACAAACAGAAGGCAAACAAACAAACAGCATGTCAACATGTCAGTCATGTCATGAAATTATGGGATAGGAATGATTCATCAGAAGCACGAGTTTAGAAAACAACGTTGAAATATTTGAACTAAATTTGAAATTCATAATGAGATGCCAGAACAAAGCGTTACATTTCGTTATGTAAAGATATAAAGCAAGTACTATTCTTCATATTTGAGTTAAAGGGTGAAAAAGCGATTTGTTTGTTGGTTAGATGGCTCTAGATTGATCTTGTAGTGAGCTGAGCTGAGCTGAAATCCCCTGATGTTATCCTCCTTCATGTTGGTGTGAGAGCAGCAGTGATAGCTGTTATTTCTCCTGGAACAGAGTCATGCCTGATGACCCGGAGACTGGTGATCAGAGTCTTGAAGGACACAAGAGTGAAGGACAACCGCTGCTGTCGAACAAACCGTGAGAACATGGCTGTCCCTGCTGTCTATCACACCGTTTCCATATCAGTGCCCATACACTTACTGTGTAAAGGCTCGTGACTCTTATCCCTGCTGTCACTCCCCTCTCTCTCTCTCTCTCTAGGACTGCTATCCCAGATTTTAACATGACAGGTGAGCCCGCGGGTTTGGTGAATGAGCTTGGCCGTGACCCAACCCAGGTCCGCATGTGCTCTACTGTACTACCAGTAAGTATAAATACTTTAATGAGATGCCATGCTTAATTTTATTTGTTTTTTTTGGCTTGGAATGCGAGGGTGTTGGTTTGTTTAGTAACACTAATTTCATTTTTTGCCACAGGACACAGGATCCAGTGACGTGGAGTCACCATCCAAGATGTTTAACAGAAATAATAGCACATATATAGAGATAGAGAACAAGGATAACAATGAATGATAATAATGATGATGATGATGATGATAATAATGATGATAATAATAATAATAATAATAATAATAATAGTACTATTATTGATAATATCAGGTTCCCACCTACTGTGTCCACTTGCTCATTCTGATTTAAAAAATGCAACCAGAGACAGTCTCTGATGCGTTTCAGTTTCGGTCATAGACCTTTGTCAGGTATTAGAGAATGCCCGATGAAGGTCTAACTAGTCTTGATGAAATTAACAAATTACTAAAGTGTAATCTGACAAAACAAAAATGCCAAACACTGTAAAGGCCTCTCACAGTGAGGTCGTTCTGGTATGTGGTACATTTACTGGCCTTGGGATCAAGTCCAGTGCTGTTAAGGATCCACATAGCAACGATGACTGAATGCCTTCTGCCCAACATGTATTTATTTTTTGACAGGCATAGCGTCTTCTAAGATGGAAACGTCTAAGTGATTTGACAGGAATCGTGACATTCTTAGAAAAGAACATGGCTCGAGCTACCAGCGAATATGAGCCCAAAGATTATCTGTTGGTGATTATGTCACATGGTGTTGTCTGTGGTGCCATTTTCTGCCGCCATCATTGAAATATTGAGCAGCTTGGTGGCCCACAGCTTTTATACATTTATAAATCTTCATAGGGAAATGGTCGTGTTCTGCAGCTCTCAGTGTCCTGCAGAAGAACACTTTAGCAGCTCGCCCTCACATGATCATAGTGTTAAATTCCTTTAGACATCGGTGTTGTCTCTCTGGAAGACAGAGCTCCCTTTAGAAATCACAGGATGAAGGCAGTAGTGTTTGCACTCCTGGCATAACCCAAGGGACTGGTGGACGGGTGAACCTAAACCATGTCAGAAAAAGTACCACTTACCATTACAAGGGACCAGTCAGTGGATTTAGTGTAGGGATACCTGTGTTTATAATAACAATATATGATCAATACTATTGCCAATATATACTAACAATATATTATTTGATAAATAGATAAATCTGGACACAATACACAATGGCCTTTTATAATTATTACACACATATGTATACAAGTTAATATTACATATATGTTATTATTACATATATCAATTATATAACCATATATGCAGCCTGCTTTATTATATGTAAATTGTATGCTTTTTTATGTGCTTGTGCAATTTTATATGTCAAGTCTTGAGCATTTTGTCAGGACTGAGGCAGAGCTTACAAATGTTTATAGTAGCAGCATCTTGCTTTTAAAACGTGATTTCTATCTTCTGTGTAATCAAATGCATTGCTTGTTTTATGCTCTATATTTACTAAAATGTTGCAATCAAATTATTTGCATGCAGATAAATCAAGTGCATTGAATGATTCTGCAAATAAATACATTAACCCATATGCCGACACACTGTTACAGTGCCTTATTATTTTTATTATTTTGCTGTATTTTTGTTGTTGTCGTGTTGTCCTGTTGTCGTTATTATTATTGTTGTTGTTGTTAGTTTACGAAGACTATTAATACATGGAAGGTGCAGCAAAAGTACAGCTGGAATGTCATCTTCCACCACAAGGGGGCAGTAAATAGCCAGCATCAAAATAATTAAATAACTAAATAATTAAATAACTGATCATACAACTGTATTGCTTTTGTGGGGTGCTGGACACAGAACTGCTTTAGGTGGGAATTTTATGCAAGTTATTTCTTTGATAATTTGCAAAATCCCTTTTAGACTTTTATTATGTATTTCATCTAAAAAGATATTTCTGTGATCAAACACCATGGGCTACGAATGTAAGTACAACCAGGGCTGCTTTCAGTTTGAGGTGCTTGATTTCCATCCACTTACATCAGGCCTCCATATGGTCGGCCTGTTATCAGTTTCATTGTCCAAAGCTGCAGTCACCCCTGTCAGTGTCTGTGTTTGACTTGGTCACTGCATTTTGTAGAGGAGTGAGCCCCTCTTGCTCATTTGTTGAACAAAGGTCTATTATTTACTGACTTGCCTGAATCATACATTTTTAAAAAGATGGCTTGATCTGTGGCAGTATAGTTACAGCTACACATGTACACATACAGACACAGTGGCCCTGAATTTAACAGATCATTCAGCTTGATATCTGCTGAGAAATACTGTGTATCCTGGCTTGTGAATGGCTGATTCTATTTAAAGGCCACTTTAAACGTGCACTGACCTTGGACAATTTTTCTTTTTTTCCCTTTTTTTTTTAGCCCCTTTTAAAAGGACTGAGAGGCAGGAAGTGATCGGGTCAGGGGTTAGAGTCTTTGGTGATCATGTTTAGTGAATCAGTGTGAGAGAGCGGTTAAGTAACTGCGGGAGTGGTGAAAAGTGGGGTGACTGCATGGCCACGGCCTTGCAGAGTCTCCTCTCAGGGAGCTTCATGTCGGGGGCATGAGAGAGGCAGTGGCTGGGCTGGGAGGGACAAGGCGGATGAGTGGAAGGGTGTTGCCATACATGCACATTGTAAGCATGGAAGTACTGAGTGAAAGAGCCTGGGACATGGGAGAGAGAAAGTCATAGGAAGGCCATTTAATTACGGATGAAGATGCTCTGATGCACATAATAATTAGCTAACAGCTAATTAGTTAGCAATCACACTCCACAGTGACTGGGATTATGAGCAATCAAGGAAACAAAACTCCATGGGAGTTGAACATTGATGACACCGCATCGCTGACGAGAAAGCTAGAGGGAGGCGGGAACGCTGGTTGCAATAACCTCAGCATTTAGGTGGGATATCCCCAATGAATTCATGATTGATCACTGGCTGATCAGAACATTTACTCCTCCTCCAGAGTGCAGTAGGCTAGGGAAGCTGCTACTCTGCTTCCATGGTTTAACACAGCAATCAGGTGTACTGTACTGTGAGGCAATATTGTATTCAGGACTCTGTAAGCTGTGCTCACACCGCAGTTATTAAAAGATTACATCAGGGATCACACCACACCGTATGATTAATTAACCTTGACTGATGCTTTGTAATGCTGAATCCAGCTGAGCAAGAATGCTCACAGGTCTGCATGTATACACACATACATATTAGATGGTTGAAGACATCACTGTAGCTGGTCTCAGTGATAAGTTACTGAGTCATAAGTCACTGCCATGGAACAAAGTCTTTGTTTTCTCCAGATTAGCGTGGGACCTCCTCTCATCCTCAACACAAACAGCTCAGACTGAGCCCTACCCAGCCACTCAGAGTGTGTTATAATTCACGGCATCCTTATTCTGCGCCTCTTTTCATTATCAATCAGTGTTTGACAGAGCTCTCATCCCATCCACCGGGTCACATCTGCATATGCATACAGTATGTATTTCAAAAGAGAGCTGACTCGGGAAGGGGCAGGACTGGTTGACTTCAATTTCCTGCTTCCCATGGTGCAGAGCTGAGGTTTTAACGCAGCACAATGCTAACATGTGTAACCTGCAGGCCAGCCAATGAATAAATCATAACCAATCTATTAGTGCTTAAAGACATCTTTTCATTTCCAGTTTGAAACATGAGCTAGGCATACTGAAGTTTATATGCATATGCCACCACAAAAGGATTAACACTAATTTCCGTGGGCTGTTACGCTTTTATCACACCGGCACATGCAAAAGCACACACTGCACTGTACATCACTTCACACACAAACCCACACATGGGCTACCACTGAGCCCCCTCAAGACAATCCCAGAGAAACCCTGAAGCATGAACTCTGAATTTTGAATAGTTTTTTATTAATATGTGCTGATACAAGGTCGCTCTGACCTGCGATGACGCAAACAATCACAGAAAATCATCCCCTTTGGCCCAGACAGCTGTCAAAGCAATCACCGTGAGAAAAAACAAAAAAACAAAACAAAAAAATCAAACAATCAAACATCATTCCTCAAAGAAAATAGAAACAGAATCAAGGTTTTAGATTAACCTGTATATAAATGTCTCAGCAGTACATGATAAGTTAACCATTTCATAGAAAAATCACAGAAAGTACTGGAAATGGTGTTGTACGTAGAACCCCACATGGCACAATGTCAGTACTCACTGTTACTACTAATGGCTATGGCCTGCCATTTATAACCTCTTGTACCCAATAATTCATTCCCATATACAGCATTTAAGCCTTTCTGATGTCCAATACTGTCTGACCAGGCTCCACTATACTGAGCTAAAACAGCACAGCCTGGACGTGATACTCAGAATAGCCTCTGCACCTGTGCCATAGCCTGGCTGTTCCACCTCTGATGACGGACACAGAGCGTGATGGGGCTAGGTTTTCTGGCCAGCGCTTTGACCATGTATGAGCCACCATGGGAGTGTGCTTCACACGGACATCGGTACAAGTGCGATGCCCTGTTAGACACACATGTGCAGGCACAGTTCAGCTCCCTCCCATTCTCAGAGACAGTGGACCAAGCAGCGGGTAATGAAGAAATAGAAAATAGCATGTCTTCAGAGGGAGGGTGAGTCGATTTCAGCCTGCTCCTGCTGTTCGTGGGTCCACTTCACAATACACTGCGGATAAAAACTACCTAACCTGGTTGAAGATGTGTGTTGAGTATGTCTGTGAGTGAGAAGATATGTTTTGATTTGGTTTTGGACCAGGGGCTCTCTGTGTAGAATGGGACTCTCACAGGCCTGGTGTTTGGTGAGCCCATTGTACCCGAAAGCCCCTCTGTTGTTGGTCCCACCCTGTGCATCAAAGATGGCCGCTGGCCCGGACTGCTGGCGCAGCTCCATGGATAGTTATTCAACACAAAAGAGAAACAGCACAATCCTCCTCACCAGGTTTATGCCATACCCCTACGTATTCTTAAAACTATGATATAGGTACGGTACAGTAGTTATGTGGACACGTAACAAGAGACCAATAACAAAATAGTACTACTTTATCATTGTTTACATTTGTGTTTTAAAAATCTCTACAGGAAAATCCTGTTGCACCCTTTTTATTTAACTCTAAAAATCTCCCTTTGTTTAGCTGATGCGGCAGTTGATTTATTTTCACATTGTTTTTTGTTTTTTTTAAAGAAAGCATCCATTAGACCAAATGACAATCACACCCTCTTTCCTCCCCCCCTGCACATGGAGGTTTGTGTTTCACTGCAGCAGTGGCTTTGTGAAAGGACTGGAGTAGATCTGATGTGCCAGCTTGATCAGTTTGGACCACAATGCGATAACCTCTGGACTGCTAGTCGCCAACAGTAAGGCATCTGAAACAAAACAGTGCATCCATCTCCTTATCTCCTGATCCTATCCTGCACAGCCTCACCCACCCCACACACACACACACACACACACACACACACACACACAC
>OMLB01003662.1:7037-20768 GCA_900302555.1 Myripristis jacobus
GGGGTTAATCAGAGGCACTTTAAATGATGGCAGGTGTGTACTGACTCCTATTTAATATGAGTTTGAATGTGATTGGTTAATTTTGTGCACAGCCACATTCCCAGTTATAAGAGGGTGTGCACACTTGTGCAACCACATTATTTCAGTTTTTTATTTTTATTTCCTCCCTGTAAAAGATTTCATTTAGTTTTTCAACTGAGTTGTACAGGTTATAGGTCACATTAAAGGTGGAAAAAATTCTGAAATGATTTATCTTGGTCTCATTTTTTTACATGACAAAAACCTGGCATTTTAAGAGGGGTGTGTAGACTTTTTATATCCACTGTATGATAATGGCAGAGTTATCTAATCTTCTTTTCCTTTTCTCCTTTCCTCTTATCTCTTTACCTCTTCCTCCTACTCTCAGGCGGTATCCAGACAGTAAAGACAAGCTGAAGGCTCTGTACATCCGCATTGTCTCTCCATTCCCAGAAATGGAGAGATTCCTCCAGGACACGATCAAGAGGTGAGCCATCAGTCCATCCTCTAAACTGTGGGCATCAAATGTAGAGCTGCACACTCCTACCTCTAATATGAATCTTTATTAATGCACACATACTAGCAGACTGTCTGTGGAATTTATGGAATGATCTAATATCCATTTTGTATATTTTCTTATCTTGTGAACTTCCAGACTTTAGCAGGCACATTGCTAATCCAAGTGGGAGTTTCTCAGTTGGCTTTCCTAGAAGAATATTTTGGAATGCAGTATTCAAAATGTGTCCATCCACTCTGTGTGTTATCATGCTGCAATTTAGTGTTTTCTGGGCTCACAGAGTCCTGAAAACCCTGGAAAAGTCAGTTTAGTTCAGTTCATTTAAGTTCAGACTTTACTTATTTCCAAAGGCGGTTTGGCAGTTTGAATGCAGTGTCAATAAATACCAGTAAGATAAAGTACCAGTAAGATACCAGAAAGTGCAAGTGCCTAAAAGTGCAGGGGGTGTTTGGTCACACTGTTTGAAGAGGAAACGCCCGGGTGTATTGAATTCTTGCAGTGCGTTAGTGTGGTGATTCACTGAAGCATAGACTCGGGTGGATCAAAGTCACCTGGATGAATGCAGCTGTCACTTCCAATTGAAATAGTCAGTAAGCAACTTTCGATAGACCTAACAGTCAGTGATTGACTTAAAGGTCGACAAAACAAGATTTTACACTTTTACTCAACAAGCACATGGAACAGAGAGCCACAAAGAAACACACACACATGATGTCAAAGTGGCTGCTAGTCACGGCAGGGAAAGCACCCTTACTTACCATTATTACTGTTACTACCATCAGTAAATTTGATAATTGTATTTTCAAGATTGATTGATTACGAAGAAAAGGAGATGGAACCATTGTGGAGGTGTGTCAGGATTTCTGTTGTGTTTGTTCATGCATCAGTTTGTCTCGGTTTAAAAAAAAAAGTTGGAAATGACTCATTTTTACCCATGCGAGTAAATACTACTCACATTGTTGGTCAAACTGATTTCGGCTTGGACTGAAATGAAAAATAAAAAAAACTGATCTAAACCTGTCATTCATTTGTTCTGGAGAGGCTTATGTGTAGCATTTAAAATATAGGTTGACTTCGGAAAAGCCATTGAAAACCACTGGTTAAAACAACTGTTTGAACCCAATGCTGGGCCATGTGTTTCCCATAGATATGACCTGGAGCTGTTCTCCGTGGAGGGCAGTATTCGTCAGGCGCTTAGCGAGGTGCAGGAGAGGAGGCCCGAGCTCAGAGCAGTGCTGATGGGGACCAGGAGGAGTGACCCATACTCACACACACTCACACCCATGTGTCCCACTGACCCAGGTTGGCCAGACTACATGAGAGTCAACCCACTACTGGTGAGACAGACACACACATACACACTTTTATGTAGTATGCCTTATTGTTCATCGCTCTCTCTATATAAATATATTTTCTAACTGTGATGGTAGAGAAGAAGAAAGCCAACATCTAGGTGCGTTTGAGGGCATCCTCCCCCTGGAAATTAAATTGACTTGGGAAAAAAGTTTACCTTCAAATCAGTGTTATAAGTCAGAAAATTACTGCAAGGAAATATGACTTGAGAGTCAGAATGATTTGAGATTAAGGTGACTCAACCGCTGTGTGGAAAACACACAACACCAGAACACAATTTATAGCTAAAGTAGAGTTAAAGTAGATTTGTCGCTGGGAGAGAGGTTGTTTTTCACTGGAAATACAAATCTGTTTCCGTAGCTCTAGTCAAGACATTTCCCCTTGCTAGACTTAACGTTATTAGTCATTTTGACATAAGTTTTAGATTGTGGATCTTGATAGCTAGCTAATGTCAACATATGCTTACCTCTGACGTTGTTGTTGCTCACATATTTGTCTGACTGAAAAGCAGAGTTGAATTTGAGGAGATGATGAGGAAGCGTGCTGCCTGTGGTGTTTAACGGTGCCGCCTGCAGCTTTATATCACCGGTCTCTTTACTGAAGGGGCTGATGCAGTAAATATAAAATCCTATTAGCGCTGACAGCCATTAGTTGATTAATCGATCAGTCAATCAACAAATCAATTTTTTATTATCATTTATCAAGTAAAAATCTCAGACATTTGCTGATTACAGGTTCTCTAAGATCACCAAGATGTTTTAGATTTGTTTACTTTTCTTCATATATGTCATTATCAAAAAAAAAAAATGCTGTTTTCCACTGGTCAGATTAAAGAAACTATGTGAAGAAATAACTTGGGGCTCTGCTAAATTCCAGTGAGCATTTGTCATTAATCAGCATTGAAAGTAACTAGTTGTAGACCAAAATTATATATCAGCTATTGTTAGTTTGGACTGAATATTGGAAATATTTTTAGCTTGGTAGATGGTGATTTACATGGTGGCTTGTAGGGGCAGAGAGCACAAAGGGGAAACGATGATGTGACTGCCAGTGTGCCTCTGATACAATTTCCTGTCTTCTGTCTCTCTACAGGACTGGACGTATCATGATATCTGGTCATTCTTGAGGACGTTATATGTGCCCTACTGTATTCTGTATGATAAAGGGTAAGACAGCATCCATCCTCCCTCCCCATCTGTTGAGTTTTTATTTGTGCCTGAACATCACAACTATACAGCAGAATCCTTATCTTCATGTCTGCGTGTTTTGTTGGTTCCTCTTTTCTTTGTTCCTCTTTCATTAGGTACACCTCATTGGGCAGTATGGACAACACTTGTCGAAACCAGTCGCTGCAGATAGTGGATGGCAGGGGTGTGACGCGGTACCAGCCAGCCTACCAGCTGGAGAATGAGGAGGAGGAGCGCAACTCACGTGCCTGATGTTGTCACTTCTATAGTCTAGGTTACCTGTTGCAGATATAAAGGCAGACTTTTCCTGTTGCCACAGATGTAGGATCATCTAGGACCACCTCCACTTAAATATTAGTGGACAACACAAAGCTGACGGACAGTTTTATCCCCGGCAGAAAAGAGGACACGGTGACTGTCTGCAGAAGAGGCCCAATGCCACTCTGATCACAGAATGAGATTATGAAGGAAATGTGTGGCTGCTGTGTGCTGTTGGGCATGTGCGTGGTTTTGTGTGTGTGTGTGTGTGTGTGTGTGTGTGTGTGCGTGTGTGTGTGTGTGTGTGTGTTGTTACATGTGTATACATGTGAGTCTCAAACTAATGTATGGCTCTCTGTGGTTTTCAATAAAACATCAGTCTGTCACCTGTTTATAAGGCTTTTTGTTGATACTTAAAAAAGCACTACATCTTCACCGTTGCAGCAGCAAATTAGTTCTTGCTTTAGCTCATGCATGTGTCCATTTATCTTATTTGTAAATCCAATGGCAGCAGGCTGTCCAGAGAGGCGGTGTATATCAAAATACAGCCTATAGGTAAATAATGTGAATAGGATTTCTGTCAAGGTGAGAAAATCACAGATTAGAATCTCAGTCTGCAGAGGCATGTACAGACTCCTCAAGGTCAACCGGCGCACTCCTATTGATTTATCTTTGTTCACAGTGAATATCAATAATTGTAGACTCGGTGTAGCCGAGCGTCTTCAGCCTCACTTAGCTCCAGGCCCGTCAGGAAAGCTCGGCCCTGCTGTAGTTCTCGCTGCGGACCTCACGGGCGCGTTGTTCTCACGTTTTCCATTTAGCACCATGATTACAATAAATTACCTTCTCTGTTTTCAGACATGATTGAATCCAGGCTCATCGATCTCCTCTCTCTCTCCCCGCCAGGAGATTAGTCAACACCGCGCAGCCTGGATCGATACCGGCCGATCTAATAAAGCGGGTCGCTTACGAGGCCACCGCGGGGCTGCACACACAGTTACACCAGCAATTACCACCTCCGCCCTGCCTCCATACCCCCTAACTTGTCTGTCCGGGCTTCACGGCTTGCTTGATTTATTAATAATAACAGTAATAAAAGGGAGCAATGAGAAGAAGCTTCATAATCAGAGCAAAATGTAATGGTGTGTGTGTTTGGTTGGTGAAATAAACAGACCGGGACATTGTCTGAAATTATGATGTACTTCTGTGAAAAATCACTGTAACAGTCCCATGATATAACTACAGAGAGCTGAGGTGTGTCTGCGGTACTCAAATGTGAGTATATATGGCAACCTTGCCATTCGTAAAGAGATTTTTTTCCTCTCGCAGTATCACTAAAATATTGCTGTGGGGACTTGTAGTTTTTCAGTGGTGTCCTTCTAAAATGACTTATAGGATCACTATACAGTGCTTTTATTGCAGTATCCTGTCTATATGGGCTATATATCCTACAGTTCTGTTGAAAAGTGAGTTAATAATGACCCTATCATACTTATTTTTCTGTCCTACAGTTACCACTGTTGTTGTCAAGTAATGGTACTAAAGGGACTTCCAGCCTTTTACTATTGTTTTGTGCCCTAATAGGCCTCCTTTTGTTGTTTTGTCCTTATAGCTTGAACAGTTTGGTCTCCATGCCCTCTTTCATGTTTTTTTCACCCCATCATTCTCACTCATTATATTTTACCCCTCATACCTGCCTCTTAGCTCACCTGTCCACTTACTATCCAGACATACCACTTTGACTATCTCGTTATGTTTCCTTTGTACTACAACCACCAGCAATTTATACAGCTCTGCTTTACAGAGCAATTAAACTAGAAAACTGGATTGGAAAACTACTTATCAAAGTCTGGGGGGACCGCAATGGCAAGAACAAGGGGTACTGACTACCCTTAGTCTTGTTTTACACTGTTCTGGTTTGGCTCGGTTGAAATATACAAGACTGCAAACAAAACTCTCTCAAAAATCTGACACAGCAAGTCTTGTTCCGTCTGAGACAAACAATATTGACTTGCACAGACAGATAATGAACTGGGGTCTGCTGGTGAAAGTATGGTTATGACAGCCCATTAGCGCTGTCAGGGTGTAGTGCTCAAAGCCCATCCTTTAAATTAGGGCTGTGTCTGATAATTGATGAATAAATGAACATTATTTCATTGTAGCATTCCTGTAATGCTTAATAGAAACTTACGAGTTAATTGCTTTGCGGCATCCTATCTTTCTCTGTCCACACTCCTTGCACAAGTACACCTCTATTCTTTTCAGCTCTCGCTCTTTCATTCTCACTTCAGTACATTAGTTTTTACCACTTTATGTCTGAGTAACCACAGTTTCCAGTTACCTCCTGATCAGATCACTGATTTTGACTGTTTCATTGTGTTTCCTGTATCCTGCAACCCTGGACTTGTCCTGCTTTTCAGAAAGATGCAATGAGGAACAACTGGGAAACTGCCTCTCAAAGTTTGGGGTGCTATAGTGGGAAAAATGTCCAGACCGAAATGTCTTTTGTGGTCCTCAATTGGACATTTATAAATAACTTGGACTTTTATTTTTGCACTGCTCTGGTTTGGTTGAAATATTCAAAACTGCAAGCAAAACAAAACTCTCCCCACAATCTGACACAGCAACTCTTGTACTGTCTGAGAGAAAAAAAAACATTGACCTGCACAGACAGATAATGAACTGGGGTTTAGTGGTGAAAGTATGGTTATGACAGTCCATTAGTGCTGTCAGGTTAGTGCCCAAAATCCATCATTTCAATTAGAGCTGTGTCCGATAATTGATGAATAAATGAATGCGAGGAGATGTGTTTAAGTTGTGGATGGGTAGAGACAGATGTAGAGAGGAGACGGGGGAGCAGAGTCACATCCTGTGCACAGGGTCCATAATTCCTTGCTGCACCCCAGATCAATGTTTTCCTCCAGATTTCCAAGGTGGGGCTCTTACTTATGGTGGAATCGACAGAGCTAATGGCGTGTAATATGGACTCAGCATGACTTAAGATCACTGTTATACTCTTGGCATAACTTTGTATGAAAACATCTGACAAACTTTGATATTGGAGTGAACTATCCTTTTCAGATTCTCAGATGTGAGCCTGCCTTGGTGAATGTGATGGTTTTCTCTAAAGGAATATGTTCCTAATCCAATTCCTCAGCAGTTCCTGCAGTGTAAAACGAGACTTGAAGCAGCATGAGACAGCAATTCAGTCGATGTCCTAGGAGGGATGCTTAACACAGAGGATGAATAGACACTCCGTTGTCAGAAAGCATCAGGAGAGAAGGGAGACCTTTGAGTCTATGCAAATTACCAACCCATCTGCATGTAAAGCCAACCGACCAGAACACGGGAAATAGGATGTTCAGTATCAAAGTGTCACACATTAAAAGTGGATGAAAGTAAGAGAGAGAGAAAGGGAGGGAGGGAGTGGGAGGGAGGAGGAGGAACGAGGCTGCTTTGCTTGCTGTCATGTGAAGTGTGACTGAGTGAGGTCGTTTGTGTCTGGTTTTGGTGCGTTCGCATAAAAGGCAGTCTCATAATCCTAAGTTTGTCACACTTCTCAGTCTGGTACACAGAACCAAGACCCCCCGCTCGTGTCCGCACACATGGGATAGATTCAGAAATGCCTTCACACAGCGGGTTCACTTTAATGTAAAGGCCCACAGCCTGTGAAGCTTCAGCCTCCATGCTGAAAACTGATGAAAAAAATATAACTCAACTCAACTGGAGTTCATTTGCACCCGATACCCACAGCATAAACATGGTGCGGGGACGTTGAAAAAATATTGAGAGATGTTTAACACTAGAAAGGCCGAGCCAGTGTCAACCGATTGCTGTTTTTTTTTATCATTCAGAAGTGAAATCTCAGCATTCAAAACGTCCCTCCGAGACTTTTCTGAGAGCCGCTTTCCCTACAAACCGGTGCTGTTAGATGTTCAAAATCAAGCATGACTTTTAGAATTAATGGATGATAATTAAAAAAGTATGGTATCAAGCTATCAAAATGACAAATAAGGCTACCACACTTAGCTGGTATATCTTTTCACAAATGCTCTTTGCTCAGCTAGACGCCAAGACAGCTGATGTGCATTTTTTTCCTCCTTTGTCATATCTGGCCCGTCCACATTTATCACTGTTTGTGTGACACGCGGATGCCTGCTTTGTGAGCATACGGCAGAGATAATTACACTGTTATTGGCTACCTGACACGTGTAAAGGATGTGATAAAGAATGCGAGTAAAACAAGAAGACCCAGTTTAGACTTTATTTAGATCAAACAAAATCTCATTGCACAGAAGAGTAAATAAACCCCCCGACAATTTATCTTTACCTGAAAATGAAATAATGCACCCATTTATCAAGACTACAAAATTATTCAAAGATAATCCGTAGGGGCTTTCACAAAAGTATCCGCCGCTCTCATACAAGAAACACCGAGCATCACATGAAACCTGGTTGTGGACCTTGTGATTATTTCTGTTACTGACCGGACACTGATTGTACACAGTGCCGTAGGTCAGCTCCGATAAAACATATGGAATTATACTAGAGGACTATTTTTTTTATATATATATATAAATAGCCTATTCATGAAACAAGGAGTGAGGAGCTGCAATGGTGTTGTAGCAAATATGGGTTTGAGAATCCATATTACCAGACATTCATCACCTTCTCATTCTTGTGACCTTTGTGACCTTTGCATTAAAGAACCTTAATACGCACATAAGATAAGCAACTTTTATTATACATCAGTATATATACATGTGGTAAATATGATTAAATGAGATATATAGTGGACTGGGTTGGAGATAGCACATACATCCTCCTGGTGGAAGTCAACCGGCTGAAACAACACTAGGCGGGAGAGCAAGATGTGGTCAGTGACTGAGCCAACGCAGATGGAACAATCCTGACTTCAGTAACATTCACTCAGACCTACAGATCAACTAGATGGCTCTATAGTGATGCACAGATGCCTCTGGTGACCCGGAGGTCAGCAGATGGTCCGGCTGAAGGTTGATCGTTCTGTCTCTTCAGGCTTGGAGCGGGTCGGCGGCTTGTGGAGCCGACTCGGGAAGCTGCGTTTGCTTCCGGGTGTTCCACTGGACCAGGATGCAGGTGACAAGGATGTGGGAGACAGTCTTGGGCAAATCCCACACTGTGGAATTTCTCTATTGTTTACACTGTACAGTTTCACATGACTGGCATAAACTCAATGCACTTCAAGATAAAAAAAGGAACCTCATCACCTCAATAATCTCTATTATATTCATAATACATATTACAAACTTCATTCAGACACAACTCAGAGTAAACTCAAACTGTGGGATGTATTGGAGAATATATTATAATGCTGTTTCCAATGTTACTGTCTTTTGAGGTCTTTGTGTAAAAGTTGAATGGACCGTCTGCTGATGATGCTGCTGGTATGAGCCCAAGGAATGCTTTTAGGGAGGCAGGATGGAGGGGGGCTAGGTCATAAAAGTGTCACTGGATGTTCTGGATAGTCTTATGAATTGGGGAGTCAGTAGAGATGCGTGAGAGAAGATGGTTTCAGATCCGCAGACCTCCATCATTGCTACTGTCTCATGGACTCCAAGATCTCAGGTGAATGGATTTGGAATGAATGTGAAAAATATGTGGAAAATATCTCATAGCTTTTCTCTATTTTGTCTGGGCTCTCTTCTCAAGTGTAATCATCAGATTTGACATTTAAAGCATTACTTAAGAAACAAAAGGCAGTTCATTGTCACAGCCTTAAATATCTCTTGAGAGATAAATTTCAAAGTAACACTTGTACTGTCTTTACCCCACGTTATGGCGCTGTGAGCAGTGATGATTTTTTCCATAACGTAAAGTGATTGCTGTCAATTCCTGTTTTGAGTTCTTTAACAATGATTCTAGTTACAGTGATTGACAAGTATTGATTAACCTTTTCAGCTCCACAGCATTCATCAGTGGGTTTGTCATTGCTGTGCAGCCAAACTTCATTCAAACCCACAGAACTTTACTTTCAATTCTAGTGAGTCCCAAGGTTTCCAAAGGCACCAAATATATCCTGCTGAATTTACAGGAAAATGTGGATAAAATAATGCACAAAAATCTAGATGTTTTCCATTTTATATAAGGTTGTAACTATGAAACAAGGGCATCTTGGCTTTGTATATTTGACTCAATATAAGTAGCTTAAAGTGTTGCAACCAGCAGATACAGGATGTGACATTGTCATACAGTATAGAAATATTTTTTTTTCTAATTTTGAAGCTAGTGAGGGGAAATTTAAGGGAACATTGGTGTTCAAAGAGTTAACTTTGTCACTGGAAACTGAGACAGTGGAGTTAAATTTCACAGAAAGCACCCACAAGTATTCTGAATGATCTAAAGAAGACTGAGCTGCCTGTCTGCTCCTCGCAGGGGACGCACAGTGTCTGTGAAGCGATTTTGTTATATTAACTCTTCATAAAAGGGCATCATAGTGATAATCAAGAATGCAAAACTGCACAATTCTCTTCTGTTATGTCTTCTCCATGGTCAAATATTCACTCTGGGAAATGTATATTAACAGAAAAGCTCTGCTGCAGACCTCAGACAGCACACACCACTAAAATGTTAGCTTGAGGAGTAAATACTGTCACCGCAGCTTGCAGACGTCTGGGCAAGACTGAACCCAACAGTAAAACATTTTTCCATTTACAGAACAACAGCTGCTTCTCCAGGGTAGACAGGCTCCTCATTCTGGAGGAGACAATGTCCAAAGCTGTGAGACGGAGCGGTCAAGAGATTTCAGACTGTGACTCAGTGTCACTCACACTCCTATTTCCTGCACCAAAAGGCAATCCTGTTTTGAAGTTGGCAGATGTGCCTTCAGTTGTGGAGAGAGATGACAACTAAAGATTAGATTGGCGAGCTGGAAAGATCAGTGGAGCTTAAGTTTTGGCACCTGTGAAATCTCTGACTCGCTCAGGACATCAATTACATTCAGAGACTGTCGAGGTGACAACAGAGAAAACATTACTTTTTATGGCACGGCTATCAAATATTACCTTCAGCAAATCCCGTAAAATGAATCTCAACAGAGTAAGCTTGTGTAAAATAACAGATGATAGGCACGGTTTCAGTTCTGACTATATAATATTCTCCTCGCTAGTCATTTACAAATGTACCTGCATGATGAGGGGTTTTCAGAAGAAAGGGCTCTGAGCCAAAATAAAGCCAGCTTAACTTCGTATAAATGCGATGCCCTGAGGAGACGTAGTGCTCATTCTTGATGGATGCTGTGACTTGAATTAAAAAATAAATAAATAAATGAATAAATAAATAAATAAAATCCAGTCACCACCTGAAAAAAAAAATCATATTCTTGAAAGAAATGATTTCCAAGGACCCGATGAGGCATGGAGGCATTTAATTCAAAAGAAAGGAAGGACATTCCCTGCTGCAGGGTGCCCCTTCACCCCCACAAAACTAATCTTGCTACTCAAGTGTCTGGAATATGATCAGGATTAATAACCAGTGTGCACCGGCTTGATTATACCTCGTGGGATTGGTCAGATGTGGAAAACATTTAAAAATTCAGGGAAAGATCTGGATTTGGGTTGAAAATCCTGCAACTGAGACATCCGCACCGCACCGAACGGTAGATAAGAAATGCATTTATTCCTGCAAAGATCCGGAGTAATTGGGTCAAAGTGGAATTACACTTGCTCAAGATGGATCACTATAGCTAAAGTACATCTCTGGATTAATTTCCTATCTGTTGCTCTTGTTCAGTGAAGTTTCTCATTCTTTATTTTTATTATTATTTATTTTTAAACAGAATCACACGAATGACATATATTTCCATAAACTATTAAATATTCCTTTTTCCAATATTTACAAATTAATTAAATAAACGAGCATAGACTGTAGGTAGGAATAGTTATGCGGCAAGTAATGATTAGTGGGAAAAAAAGAAAAAAGGAAAGGAGCGGAAAGCCTTTTTTCTTCATCAGCAGTAGACAAATTCAGATGGTGTACTTAGTACTTTGAGACTTTGGAAACAAGTGAACCAGCTACGTTGAATTTTGACACTGTCTAATTATATGGTACTTGCAGAAGAAACAGAGAGTTGCAATGTGTTAATGTGTTTTTTTTCCCCCTTAGGCTGAGAAATAAGGAATGAAATTTGACAACTTCGTCCTTTAAAAGAACTCCAAATTTATTCAACACACCATCACTTGGCCGTATTTATGCAGTTTATTTCTTCTTATTTCAGTCCCAGTCGTGTAACACACTCTCACATACTGTGAAAGCACCACACTTCATTACTGTCCAGCACAATAGCATTATGAAAATGTCACATTAATTGCAGGTGTTACTATATATTATCAGTGTTAGCCGCGTACAACATTGAATTGTTACATATTTCAGCATTAACAAATACAGATAAACTGTGAAAATTACTTAAGAATAACATCACCTCTAAATAGAAAATACATGTGGGTGGTGTTATCGCACATCTTCGGCTGAGTGTGACATACTGTACGAGTCTGGCAAGTGAGAAAACAACAGGCGATATAAAGTGTAACACCCAGATTGTCATCAAATTGTGTAATGAATTAGGGTTTACTAAATGATGATAAGTAACAAAAATGAATGACTATTATTATTGTGGAAGAATGCCCCCCTCTTAAATCAAGTTAAAAGCATAAAACACCATTACGAGAGAGCTTTTTGCCTTCACCAGCTCCTGCTATGATAAGTAACCATACAACATTGGTACATTGTCAGGCTGGCGGTGGGCAGGCATGGCGCTCTGGGAATGGTTCAAAGTCCTTTTCCCCATTTACACCAATCCAAAAATATTCCCCACTTACCACTGAATTCCACAATGCTTATTTCATCACACACAAACGGGAAAAAGAATGAAAACACGGGCTTAGGAAATTTATATGTGAAGGTCAGAATCAAAGCCGGTTCAAAACAACATGCCTCAACAGTGACAAACGTGTCATCAGAAGAGATCATAAACCATGAAATAGCAGCATTAGCCCTATTATCCAGGAAATTGCCTTTCTGGCTTCACAAGAGGCTATACATTATAGCCTATATAAATGGAAATGCATTTACAGCTTATTTGAGTGTACATTTGTATCTTTAAAAAAAAATAATGTTGCATTGAACTTCAGCCCTGTTTTGATAGACTGAAAATAAATCTGAATACTTTAAGGTCAATGTATTGGCAATGAGGGTTCAGGGTCTATTAATAATTGGAGTCTATTGGGTATCTGGGTCTTATCAGGCTTTGGTTGCTCATACACTGTAGATAAAAGCTGAGCTCAATATTCCACTAGGTTGCTCACATTACAATGGCTGCTTACACCACAAGGTCATTTCAAGTCCCTGAAGTCTCCTTATCTCTGCACTCCTGTGTATTACACTTGATATGTGTCTGCTCCTCAAATACAGTTGTGTGTACGTTGTCACTGAGACCTGCGGTTACAGAACGTATGAGTATTTAAAAAAAGATCAGTGGCCATCGACTCGCATTTGTTTTCAACGCAATCATATTTATTTTGTTGTCTTGCCATGTAAAAAAGGCTCAGATTGCAGTTCGGCTCTTCACAGAAGACGCGACATTCTTCACAAAAATGTGAAAAAGCAAACAGGAGAAATCACACACAAAGCAAGAAAAAAAAAACAAAAAAACACCCAAAACATATTACTACTAATAAATGATTGTAAAGTTCGACATCAGGCATCACTGAAGTTATTAAACACGGTTTCAGACAGCAGTTTTCTTTGTCACCCATGAAGGGAATGAACAGCATAAAACAGAGATGAGATGAACGGTATGATTTACAGCATTTTGAGATCTTTATGTGTTGAGAAAAAAACAAACAAACAAACAAAAAAACATACTGAGTAAGTGCTAACAAAGTATTTTTTTTTAATGAGAAATAAACGACAAAATTTATGATGGCTGAATTTTGTGAGCACAAGTCAATCATACCTACTGTTTACTACGGTGGCTAAATATTTATTAATTTTCATAAATATCAGATTTAATTTAATGGCAATGAAAAATACACACTTTGATGTACATCTATATTATCTCCAATTTTTTACAGAAAACAAAATTTAATGATATTACATTGACTGTTAATAAATCTATTAAAAATGACAGATGGAGATGCTATTTCTAAATAACTGACAGCCAATTCCAGCAATAATTATAAACCAAAAAAACACAATTTAAAAAAAGAAATAAAAATCCTCAGTTCCAAATGTATTACACTCCATATTCAAAACATTTGATGCATAAAAACTGACATTTTGCGACAGAGAATATTCAGAACACATCAATATACAGTATGAATATAAATCCAGGATATATATATATATATATATATATATATA
>OMLB01003666.1:5427-18422 GCA_900302555.1 Myripristis jacobus
TCTGTTCCATTAGCAAATTGCCTCCCTCTCCTCCCCTTCCCTTCGTTTCCACCTTCCCACCCGCCCCCTTACCCTCCCATTAGACCTGTACCTGGGCGATTTATTCATTTAAACTGGGGAAACAATGAAGTTGACTCCAGGTTCTTTTTATTTTTTTCAGAACTCTGAGGGGAGCTACAGAGAGAGTGAGGAATGCGGGCTGGCATGGTGAAGATGACCTGAAGGACCTGCAGACCATCAATTCACCCAGAGTGGCAGCAAGGTCATCTGTCTAAGTGATGGTGAGCCAGTTATTTGCATATGCTGCCGTGCTGCAGGGAAATAAGGCCTGCTTGATTCTTCTGTGTTGAACATCAAAAACAATGTTTTAAGATGAGACTGTTCAGCTGTCATCCAGTTTCATGCATGTATCAGCCTAGACAGCTAAGCCTTTTTTTTTTTTTTTTTTTTTGAGAAATAAACCAGAAAAATACAAGCCCTATAATTTTTCAAGGGCTATGATTAATTATGTGATAAAACTTATAAAACACATAAGTGGTTGACAGGCTCCAAATTTACTGGTTTGAATTGAAGTTAAGCCTAATAAGACGATAGGCAACTCTGACTAGAAAATAATCACAGCAAAAACTCTTGCTGAATAAATGCATTAATGTGCTCCATCATTACTAATCAACCTATACATATTTGTATGCACAAGACAACAGCTACATTGCATTTTGGGTAATCAAATCTTGATTACCATAATAAAATAAGTCAGTTAATCCTGAGTCAATTAAATAGAGAGAGAGAGAGAGAGAGAGAGAGGGAGAGAGAGAGAGAGAGCGAGAGCATATCCAATCTATGTGCAAGTCTCTCAATATTCTGTCCTTACATGCATGCTTCCTTATGTGTGTTTCCAATGCTCTGGATTATCCCGCATCCAAAATCTGCTGAGTCATCAGCTTAGAACCCTCGTGGACCACTCTTGTCTTAATATGTCTCGTCCTGTGTCAGGGCCTCAGATATCAGGGTTAATGCCTAACTAAACGATCCAGTCTTTGAGATTATGTGTGTTTGATTTTGTTTACACCATCTGCCATCAGATGTAATTGAATGTACGGTATGGTATAATCTGATACATCCAGGGGGCTGGAGGGGGAGTGAGAGAGACAGAGAGAGAGACAGAGAGACAGAGAGGCAGAGTGTGTGTGTGTGTGTTTGCCATGTTTGCCTGTAGATGCCCTGAAGGAATTCAAAATAACCTGGAGATGTCCTGTAGGAATTAGGTCTTGTCCTTATGGTGAACCATGTACTGTTTGACCTAAGGTGACATCCTCCACATGCTACAATGTTTAATTGAGGGTCTAAGGTATGATATATGTCAAAACAAAATTCCCAAAATAAGACCTTGTATCCAAGGTCTTATGATAATGTCCTATTGTCAACAGTTATTGTTGCACACTACAGACCATGGGGTACTCGTATTTTTAACAGAACTTTTATTTACTGTTTTCTTGGGACTATGCCTGATTGTTGTGAATAATTTAAACCACAGTATTCAGTTTCCATAACCTTGAGATTTTGCCACTCATGTATTTGACATTCACATTAATATGTTTGGTTTCCAGTCGATGCTACAGTGGAGTTACTGATTTACAATGAGTGATCGAGCACATCAGAGGTTTAGTGTCTGGCTCAAAGTGGTTTGACAGGGCACATGGCTTTTGCTTGAACACACTGTTTATGGTTGTAATTTGACTTTGGACTATACTACTGTGGTAGGAAATGTCTCTATCCACTAGACCATTCCAACACCAAATATACCATTTTTCCCATATCTTACAATAACTGTAAAATATTACTTGATTTCACAAAAAAAAACTCATTTCTTAGGCAATGAGAAATTTTAAATCATCTTCATTTGTTACGTTCCTGTATAAGTTACATGAAACAATTATTTACTGAGAATATGTTATCTGACTGTCTTATGATATACCTATCAACAGTGCTTTAACAGTGTGTCTGAGTTCAGCAACAGCATTTGTCATAAAAAAGACAACAGAAAAACACAACAGCTACAAAAGATCTCAAAGCTGTATCTAGAGATATACAGAAAGAGGATGCTACATGTGATTTGCTTTTGCTTTTTTTCACCCCGGAGAGGATCCGCAGTTCAAAGTGAAAAGTGTGTCACTGGTACCAATCCAGGATAAGGTATTACTAGCCTTAAATCCTTTGGCAATTATCTACACCATACTTACTGTACAAACACAGAAGTTGGTACATTCAACGAAAGGCAAGCTCCCCACACACGCACACAGGCAAACACACAGCGCAAGCTGTTGTACTTTGATGACAATAGCTTGAACAATAGCTCTAACAATAGAGACTTTTGTTATTATACTGCAGTTCACAGGCCAGCAGACTGACAGGGGTAGATCATCCCTTGTGGCCATGCAGGGATTTGAATTATTGCTAGAAATTTAGCACTGCTGCACTGTTGCACTTGTCTCTTTTCTCCCACTGTTTTATAAAAATGTTTTTTCCACTTCTATTTTAAGAGCCGGTGTAGCATTAGCAGCAATGCATCAACAAACAAGGCCAAAACATTGTAATTTTTCTCCAAGTCTATTGGGGAAGCATATGACCACCACTTTTATTTATAGCGCCCATGCTCTTCACAGGTACTCTCTACAGGTTCCTGCTTGTTTAAATATCTGGCCTTCAATGAAAGTCTAGCCATTTAGGATTATTTTACACTACACATTTCCATTTTAAATCAGTACACACTCCCACTATTAAACTAACAAATTCATATTCAAATTTAGCTGTAAGCTATTTCTCACAGTTTTGCTTTGGGGCACTGAAATGATGTGAAATGGCAACTATAATGTGCATGTTGCTCTAGCCCCAGAGGTTTAGCAACTAAAGATTTAGATTTTCTCCTTTAAATGAAAGTATGACTGTTAAGTCTGCATGTCTGAGTTGGAGGGTTTTTTAGAAGCTTTTCCAAATCTCAAATTCTCACAGTTTAATATTGTACATTTTGTGAGTATTCAGGCTTAAAAAGATGTGTGTGAATCTCTACAGTGCATGTGCATTTGCATGTGTGTGTGTGTGTGAGTGCGTGCGCCTCAGAGATTGCGAGTTCATTTGCACTTGCTTATGTACTCACATGCCTGCGTATGTCTCACATAATCCAGGAGACTGGCACACGTCAGAGCATTGGGAGTTGGGGAATTCAGAGTTGTTCTGCCACATTCATCAGTCTAAAGAAACAGACAGACTGAACTTATGTGGCAGTGTTTAGCATATAACACAAAATAAAGCAAGCTTTTGACTGTGTGAAGGGAACGGCTGCCTCACAGAATGATGGATCCGCTGTGGAGAAGATTCAAAGGGGTGATTTTACACCAGCTTATGAGCAAGGGAGTGAATACAAGAATGCACACTGTATAGAGACCGCCAAATGTGACACAAGGGAATCCATCTGCTGCAAAGACTGACCGAGGGGGGGATGAGTTTAAATTGGCTCTGAAAAATTGGGTGTTTCACGTATAAAAAGATGAAGGCCGTAGTTAAGGAACAGAATATTTATGAATAATGGGCCCTAATTTAGGTCTGATTTCTCTCTTTTTTGTTGTTTCATTTTGCATCTGTGGTCAATGACATAATGATAAAGCACTGATGAGTCAGGAGGGCAGTACATTATCGTCATAGTTACGGGCTATTTACTACCAGGTGTATTAAAGGATGAAATATTTTCTGTGGTGGCAAGACAGAAAAATGTTAATGTGAAAAAATTAAAAAATGAAATATATTTTGTGGCATTGATAGCTATTGTGTATTGAAGTGAAATATCAGCATTTACAAAGCCATTAAATACACACACACACATACACACATATATATGTTTGTGTGTGTGTGTGTGTGTGTGTGTAGATGTATAGATGTATGTATGTATTGTGCAATGTAATATTGTAATATGTCAGATATGCCACTGTAGCTGTTATTTTTACACCATAGTGGTATAGATAGCTTATTACATCACACATCCTGGGACAAATCTTTGTCAACAATAGGCAGCCTCCAACAGTTTCTGAAGCTGTTGAGAATACTGGCATTGCAATGTTCAAATTGGAGACATGGAGAAAATCACAATGCAAATATTGATGTGATTTTGGCTGAATGTAGCCTATTTGTAAAAAAATACACCTCAATCCAAGCAAACACAGAGGAACACCCTATTGTGTATATTGTTGTATGCAGGGTCCTGCTTTGCTCAGTGCTGCCAGCAGGGGTGCTTAATCCTGCCCTCACTCTAAAATCACTTACAATGGACAAATATGAAAAATATCTTCCTTTGCATGCACGGTTATAAAATAGCAAAAATATGTCTCCTGTATCAAGGCAGAACCCATATGCAGATACAGACAAGCAGGCAGGTAAGGCGGAACAGAAGTCTTTCTTAAGGAAACTGGCTGGATGGGTGAGGTGAAGGTAGACAGGTGCTGGGGCTGTGTTGCAGGTGGTGGAAGACCTGGTGGAGGCTTGGCTGAGTGGAGAGAGATGGTGAACTAGATGTGTAGATGGCAAACTGCTGGCAGACTTGGTGGAGTTTGGTGAGACAGGTGGGCGGGCAGACTTTAGACACGAAGAACAGGTATTATTCGAACTGGCAAACAGGCAAAGTGACTCAGCAGGCAGGCAAAATTACATAAAATTACATATACAGAGCTAGACTTGTGGTTCAAATTGTGAATGGCACAATGATCCGGCAGGGACGGGACGTCGGTGGAGGGTTCTTACAGTGAACAGTGGTGTTTGAATGACAGGCAGGTGTTCTGACTGGAGATGCGGCCAGGTGTGCATAGTGGCAAGAGGCAGAATGGGCAGAAGAGAGACAGGCAAAAAATAAAAATACACAAAGCACTCATTTAAACATACCAAAAAGGCAGAAATAAACAAAACACACTCACACAACAGGCAGACAGGTGTCACAGGAGAGGGGTTGTGACAACATGACTTGAATCCAAGGCATACAAGTTTTCATCCATTGAAATAAAAGATGCCGCATGACTATGGGCTCTATTTTCCCAGCGCAGTGCAGGGTGGCGCAGTGAGGCGAACCCCACGCAGAGCTAGTTTGGACCAATAGTGGTTTTTGTCGGTATTTATTGCATTGTTACTGACATTCCGGAGACCTGCCTGTGAGGTTTTGGTGACGTGTGCGCACTAGAGCCCTCTGTCTTCCTGTGCGAGTACTGCTCGAGCATTTCAGTGATGCTACCAGTGGCTAATAGTGGTATTGCAGCAACAGACATTCACCTTCAAATTGACCTCACATCGAGCGTGTGGATTTTTTTGCATTAGTTGCAACACCATCACCGCCAGCCATCTGCAGCAGCAATACTCACCATCTTACCTGGCCTTCATTTAAAACAATGGAATCAACTTTCATACCTTGGATTTAAGTCGTGTTTGATGTTTTATATGTGCACATATATGTGCCCTTGGCATATGTTATCAGAAACAAGTAACCCTATAAACAAATGTTGTTTTTTGTTTGTTTGTTTGTTTGTTTGTTTTAATTTGTCCAATATAGGTGAAGCATTGATCTGTTTCAGGGGTAACACAGAGGTAGAAGAACTGATAACATTTACTCAACATAATGTTTTTAAAATGCTATTACATCAAACCAGCTTCAGAAAAAAAACATTGTAGAACATTTCTACTGGCCCGCTATCATAGCTAACAATGTCACACTGAAGGAGCCGTGATAGAGAACATTTGATCAGGTTTGGACCGTCATACTGTTGCCAAATTTGATATAACCAACACCCTTTCGGAAAAAAATCCATAGCAAAGCCCTCAGTGACATTGTGAGATGGCCACTGTGGAATTTAACCAAAATTAACTTATGCAGCCCATGGAGCAGAATGATGAATCTAACATGGCTGCCACAGAAAACATAAACGGTCAAGCTCCATCTATCCACAGTGTTGCAAAGATACTGAACAATTTCATACTGTAATTTCAAGATACAGCTTCAGATAGCTAACCCTATAAACTCAATAAAAACAAACTCCAATATAGTACTGCTGTGTGTTCAAACCCTGTTATCCATCTCTTGAGATGCTGTGATTCAATGGCAGATGGGAGCGGTGAGAGGCAACAGCGTATCAAGTGCACATTGATCATTACAGTGGGCATACTGTGTGTTTCTATGTGTGCATGTGTGCGTGCATATGTGCGTATATGTGTGCATGTGTGTTTGTGTGTGAGTATGTGTATCCTTGAGATTGAAGCAACAGTCGGTGTAATCACTCCGCGTTAGCTATGGCAGGTGGCTGGCAGGCAAGCACGCTCCATGTTAAATTCAGCTTCTGTTGCATGTATCGATCTTCTATCCTTTAGGAAGAAACAGACAGGTCTTTTGTTTTTGCATCTGTAAACACTGAAGGCGGTTGTAACCTATCTTGTTGATGCAGACGTTGATTGTGACTGATTATAGCACATAGTGCTCTATAGATACGGCTGGTGCATATAGATGTGTAGAGAGTCTTCTTTTAATTTCCTGCATCACTGCTACATTGCCTTTTTGAACCTAAATAGAAGAGTTAGAGAAAATGCAGGATAAGCATGGAGAGCAGAGCATTTGACAGTGGCTACCAAGATGCCATTGCTCACATTTCTCAACTATTTTCATAGTACATTACATGTTGATTCTCCTATAATGCTATTATAATGATGTGCCCCTATGAGATAAACAGCCATGGTTAACCTAGAAACCAAGCTGGGGCCTCTTAGTTTGTGATACTGTACATTCAAACTAATAAGTTCCCACAAGTCTTTTCTCTCTGGTTCAAAAGCCTTCCTCGCATTCAGGCAGCTTTCAGACCTCCTTTTTCCTTACTTCCTTCTCTATCTTGCACCAGCTGAAAAGAAAAAAAAATGAAAACCCAAAGACATGAAACCGGAATGGAAATTCTGCCAGCCGCTGCCACCTCCTCCGACGCAATAGTGAACTAAGCAAAGGGATGTTTGAGGAAGCAAAGGGACTTTTAATGAACAGGGCCTTTATTGATCTGTGGACAAAACAGTCGTTAATTATGTGCGGGCGGGCATTTAATTGAGGGACTGAAACAAGGTCTCTGCTTGCTAGGCTAATGCATGGTCAAGAATGAGGAGAAATTGATTGAGTTCTGTGCCATCGGGGTGAAGCTTGAGATACAAATGATCCCGAAGCCAATGCCCCTGGATCTTCCTTCCTCCCTCTCACTCCTCTACGGTCTTTCTATTTATTTATTTTTCTCTCCTGCCCTCTTCCTATTTCTCCCTCTTTCTGTCTAAGAGCCACGCATTCTCTTGCCCTCATAACCCCCTCTCCTTTTACTTCTAAATTAGGAGGAAATGCCCTCCATTTCCTTGACTTTTTTTTTTCAGTGCAGCACAGTCTGACTAGCACATCTTTGATTCTCTGACTTGTACAAATGACGGCAATGAGAAAGTGTCTACCAGAATACACATTCTGGAGGAAGAGCATATTGACTGTGTGTGCGCGTGCGCATGCGTGTATGTGTGTGTGTGTGTGTGTGTGTGTGTGTGTGTGTGTGTCCATCTTTTGGTTTGTGTGTCTCCATCTGTATAGTATACAGATGGATATCTGTATACATCTGTATGTGTCTGCACAGTATGTGTGTTTATAACTAGCGTGTGTGTCTGTGGTTTGTGCAGTCTTGTGTATCTCTTTTATTTGTGGTTGTCAGTCATCATCAGCCAGCTACTGTCTCATTGCTGTGCTCAGTGAGTCTTATTATGTGGAAACACCTCTGTCTGTTGACAGTTTGTTTATATGAACTGCTGGTTCTTTAATAGGCAACTTTGACACTATTTTTAGTCAGTGTTTTTTGTACCGATAAATGCATACTGTGTTCACTTGGGCTTCAACCAACAATTATTTTCGTTGTAGATTAATCAGTTGTGGTTGTTTTTTTCACCAAATTATTTTGACTTTTAAATTTATTAAAAGTAATGACTCCACAAAGTCCCCAAAGTATTCATTGCTCAACTATGTGAAATTAAGAAAAACAAGCAAATCTTTGTATTGGTTAAGATAAACATGATAAATTACCAAAATCAAAATTGTAATCGATTTGTTTTCTGTTGATCTGCTAATCGGTTGATTACATAATTGTTTCAGCACTAATGCTTACTTCCAAGAATTTAGAATTACACCTAAGCAAAATGATTCTTAAAGAATAACCAATATTTATTTTCCAAGTAAAATGAATGAAGAAAAATATGAAAAATATGCAAAGTTCTTGAGATCCAAGATGGATTAATGACCAAATGTTATTTGCATTCTTGTTTGTAACCTGCACAGCATATGACTTCATTCAATGAGATTTTGACATGTCCGAATTATGTGAATGCATACACTCACACTCACGCACAAACCTGGACGCTTGTGATCACACGTGATCATGTAGGTCACTTCAGTGTAAGGCAATCCCGTGAGGCTTAAGACATTAATCCCTATCTCTTCTGCACCATAAGCAACAGTACAACCTCTGACACACAACACAGAAGCTTTTGGAGATGAATGGTGGTGTTTAACGGAAGCGCTACACAAGGTGTAATCCCTGCAGGGGATGAGTAGTGTTGAGTATGAGTGTATAAGCTCAGAGTGACTTAGATTCTCATTAAAAGAGGCTTATTTATCTCTACACCTCCCGAAGAATCAAGGCTGACATCTTCAAGTCTCTGGGCTGGCAGCAATTACCATACCTATCAAGTGGCTTTTATAATGCCTGTTTTGTGTCGTAAGAGAGATGTGCCAGGCTGTTATTCAAACTGCCGGTGCTTCTCACAAGGTGTGCCTGCTGAATGCTCTCACCAAGTGAGGGAGTTATGAAAGGGGATCGGTTTCTGTTCATGGGAGAGACACATCCATTTTGGAAGTTAAAAACATAGCCTTGCCATTCTTCCCTGTTTGGAGGACTAGCAATAGTGGTTTGTGGTTGTAAATTGTTTAAACCTCTTGTGGTAGAGATTGTAACCGCACTTACACTTAACATTTGTTTGCTTTAAATGCACCAAATTAATTTTTTTCTAAGGAAGCAAATCCAATGTGAGGGTCTAAGGACAGATGATGTTGTATTAAAGCCCTTTGAGGCAAATTTGTAATTTTTGATACTGGTCTGTATATACAAATACAATTGACTGGACTTGACACCATGCTCACAGAATTTAGCATTTACTGTGCATTACAATGGTTTTCATTCATCTATAATTTGCATCATCCTTTCAATTGTACATGCTTAATTACATCATTTATATATATTGATTACCTTTTTAACCTGGCGAAATACATGACATTGGTAATTCTCTGAGCAATTTCGCACTGTCAAAAGCAGCAGCCTGATTTGAGCAGAGCAAGCAGAACGTGTGGTTATTGTAAATGTTTGTGATCAAAATCATTTAAATGTAAGTGAAAACTGACTACACAAAAAGCGGTTGTTTAGTTGCAGACCTGCTGGATCAGGGATCAAGTTTAAACAAATCTTGCCTTAGCAATGTACCAACAGTTTCATGAGTCTGGCAATGAGTCAGTTTGGTTAGTCCATGTACTGCTGTGACTGTAACTATATATACCACTGTGAACCTGCAGTAAACTGTGCACAACAATCTGGCAGTGTGAAAATGATTGATGAGTCCTCATCCTCACAGATAGCGTGAAAAGGCTGTCTTCCAAGAGGATCACTGACCATGCATCAGGTCAGTTATACAACATGTATATCTATACTGTATGTTGAATATCACTTCTGAATAAGATCTGAAAACTGAATCAATGCCATGAATAATACCTATATGATTAATACTGAGGCAGTGTGATGTTTTAGATGTGAAACAAATTCACATTTGTTGAATCACTGTAGGGTGACTGGTGCTATTGTTGTGTTGGTTAAATTTAGACTTGATCCTATATGATGAAACAGAAAGCAACTTCTTCAACTGCAGTTATCCAATGTAAATTTAGCAGATGAACAGAGAAATCATTTACTACCCTCAGTTGAACTGTGCCTCTTAAATAATGCAAACAATCCTCCAAATGTTCACGTAGAGTTGGGGTCTGGTTGGAGGAAATTCCTCTGCTGATAGCATTGTGTGACCAGCCATAATATTCCACTGCTGCTTTGAGGGTCATTACTGTCATAGTAACCCAAGAGTGTCATTATACGGCAAGCAGCTGGGACTATTTGTTTTTCTGAGTTAGCTCAGCCCCACAGGTCTGTTTGTATCAGTATGTGTGCATTTATGTGTGTGCAGGTGTGTGTGTGTGTGTATTTGTGCATGTGCATTTATCATGTGTGTGCACATACAACATGTATCATGTGTGCCTGTATAATCTACAATGCTCTGCTTGCCCTGGGTCCATAACCTCCCATTGCTCTATGATAAATGTGTGGTATAGTGCGGCACAGTGGCACATGTGTGGCTTTATAATAAAATGGTCAGCAGGCCCTGTGGGAGCCGTATGTACTGTATTCAGACACATCATTACTGCTATTGATCTATTGATTTGTTACTTGCGTCTGTGGTGTTCTTTTGGCATTGTGTTGCTCTTGTAGCTTTAAATATTCATATACATCAAACATGCAGTACATGTCCATGTGCTTTAATGTGTGTTTTTGCTGGTGGTGGGTTTGATGGGTTTTGCTGGCGTGTCTTTTGACTTCAGTAAAAGACATGAATATATCTGCGCGAGATGTGTTTCAGTGTGTGAGTTGGGCTTTGTTCAGACTGCAGGCAAATATGATTTTTTTCTCAAATCCGATCTATAGGACTGACTGTCCACATTTTTATTTGCAAGTGATTAGGCTGGATTTGTGTGTTCAGGCTCCATTAAGCTGGTTGCATTGGTTGCTGTGCTAACGATATAGACGTGTGTACCTACGGTAACTGAAAACACATTTTTCAAATGGAGAAGAAAAACAAAACGAACAAAAAAAAAAAGCTGCAGAAAAGGGAATGGACACGAGTTTTTGGCTTCACTCCGTCCATTCATCAAGTTGTGGTGCAAGTTCTTCCATTGCAGCAGACAATGTGAGCGACAGACGAGATTAATTTATGCAGCAATGTTTAGAGTTACAGTAAACTTTCCTTTCTCATCAGTTCTAGCACTCCGGAAATGATGCCATTGTCATGTGACTAGAGCATTGCCAGTGATGGTAAGGTCAGTTTGAAAACTATTTTGAGTGACTCCACCAGTCCAACTGAGAAGCATCTGTTTCCATGTGTTTTTTTGCTGTGAAATTGTTGATAAAATCACTGTGACTCCAATATGGATATGCTAAAAATTGGATCCGGGCTGACGCTCTGAACAAGGCCTTAGTCACACCCATGTAGTCACTTGTCTTTTTGTGGCTCGGTGCACTGGAGGACGGACTTCTATGACTCTGTTATTTGAGCTGAATGTGAAGCTCAATCCAGCCGGTTACTCACAGCCAATGCTAGAAAGTCAACAAACCCTCCACTACTGACTGAACACCTCCAGCACCTCACTGCCTCCAACTCAACATGTGTTTGGAAACCAGTAAGTCATTTGGTCTCAATGAACTGGCAATATCTCTGACTCAATAATGTTATCACTGTTTACACTATGGCCAAAGTGGAGTGGATGACATTTAAAGGTGTACTGTTTAACACTGAGGGTCGATTGAAGTGAGGACCATCTAGAGTCAACTGACTAAAAACATGGAATAGGTAATTTATCAGCCAATCAGTCTGACAATGAGAACCATGTGGACTCATCCATCAGATTTCATGCTTATTCCATGATTTTTGTCAGTTGAACCTAAAGAGGATTTTACACAATGCTACTGAAGGCTATTGATCTTTTTTTGTTTTGTTTTGTTACAGGGAAAGTTCTAATCTTGAAGTAAATATTTTACTTATTTTCAATAACAGTTTATGTATTTTATGTATTTACGGGGGCTTTCACTTAAGCCTTGTTTAGTCTGATTGAATCAAACTCTCAAATCAAAACCAGCAGTCACACTCAGGCGCTGTCCAGGATGTGGTCACTCTCAGGACGATTACAAACAAACTAAGGAGAAATAGCATTAGCAACAAACAGTTAGTAGCCTAAGAACATAATGAAGCAAGGGCTGACACAGTATATAGCCCAAAAGAGCACTGGATTAATGAAGACATGCTAAAGCTGCTAGTGGTGCTCCATTCCCATGTTTGATTCTGTATTGGCCAAATGTGTTGTGATAAAGTGAGAGAGGGAAAAAAAAAACATCCTCACAGTAAACTCTTCCTTCCATACTTGTCTGACCCTGACCAATGAACAGACTGACAGCTCCCACATGGATTTTGTTGATAAATTTAGGTTTGTTTGAATTTTTTGCTGTGTGAAATCAAACCGAACCAAATGAACAGTGTAACAAAGTGTCGATTATTCCACTGATTCAAACCACAGCAAACAGCCTACAGGTGTGAAAACTCCCTATTAACCCTCCTACTATGTTTGGGGTCAATTTGACCCCAGCCAATGTTTGACATCTCTAAATGAATGATTAACATCATTTTATTTGCTTCATATTTAATGAGTGTTCCTAATGTAATGGGCACTACCGGGTAGACATGAAATTGACATGATGATATGTTTTCAATGTCCTGTTCACACTTTGTAATGCATCGGTAATAAATAACAAAAATCTGTACTTAGAAATAATATAAAGCCATTAAAACACCAAAAAATAATATTTCTTTCCAATTTCAGATCAATCAGTGAGATTTTATGGTGATTTGCATATTTTTCCATTGTCGTGTAATAGGAATACTGGATGTATAAGTGGGGGTGGGGGGAAGTTATGTTTTATTTAAAGGGCTATTTAGGTAATCAACAAAGAAACATAAAGTACCTGACACATAAACTTTGATAACAATTTTAGTCATAATAATTTTGTGGAAGTTTAAACTGCAGGGGTCAAATTGACCCCAAA
>OMLB01003668.1:15606-29333 GCA_900302555.1 Myripristis jacobus
GCCTGCATACTGTAAACTCAGCTATTGGCGCACCATCACATCTGATGCTTAGACTTTAGACTCTGCATAGCCTTTGTCTGTGTGTGCGTGTGTAAAAATATCCCACTTAACAGAAGACACTGTAGAGTCCACACACTGTATAGCTCCCACAGATGTAGTTTATTAATGCCATTAAGTGATGTTTGGAACTGTCATGCTGTTTATCAGCAAACTGACAATTCAAAATGCGTTTCAATTTGTTTTTCAGAGCGCTGGTTATTTCAGTCTGCAGTCTGCATATCAGCACACTATCTGTCGAATACTGCCACTTTGAGACTAACTTACTGTCACTCACAGAGGAAGTGAGATGTGTATTAAATGGCTCAGTTTGCAGCTGAAGAACATGACCGCTCCAAATGTCACCGGCTGCTAAAGGACTGTACCAGTGCCTTTCCGTGTTTAGCGCAATATCTACAAAATATACATGGTTGACATTTGTGCTAACCCTTTCTCTCCAGCATGTGACGGTGTCCAGACTGTGACTGTGATCTAATTTTTCCTACATTTTATCCAGCCATTGGTTTCCATTCAGTCCACTACAATATGAAAATGAATTTTCACAGACTTCAGGCTCACACCAGTATTCCAACGCCGTAATAAAGCCGCCCAAATTGGTTTTCCTAAAAGCAGCTGCACTGTCGTGTTTTGATGACTTGAAAATAGATGGAGTGAAACGGTGTGTCTTCTGGAAAATAGTCCCTAGGAAACAATTGCTTCACGCAGCTAATTATCAGTTCAGTGGTTTATGAACGGCGGCGTCCTTGCTAGTCGCAAAAGCAGAACATTATAAGGTGGGTGTTTCAACTAAGAATACAATTTTGAAAATCGAGGGATTTCGATCATAAGTTGTGAAATTAGTACCCCCAATTTGCAAAATCATTTGTTTGGTGCAATGCAAAATTTGTGTAAACTGCAGTAAATGGGCCAAACATTCAAAATCACTGACCATGTAATGTGTGCGTCCTCTCCAGGTTATGATGTCCAGTCAGCGTCCACCCCTAACGGAGTGCTGTACATCATGGGTGCACCACGCTATAACCACACTGGCCGGGTTGTCGTCTACCGTCTGACTGAAGACAACAACATCACGGTGTCACAGATACTGAAAGGAGAACAGGTGAACCTCCAGCATTTCAGCATCCTCACCGAGACACGCAGGATTGAGGGGCGTCTTCGGACAATTAAATGTTTTACTGAATAGGAAATACAGGGTGCAGAGGCAGATATGCCAAAATTGTATTGTATTTCAACCGGTTTTTGAGTTACCTTCACAGACTTACAGTAAAGAGCAAATCCTACATTCACGGTTTCTATTTTTTTAGGCTTTCAGGCTTTCAAGCAACTTCTGAAAGTGTATGCAAGTTTGTTTTAAACAGAACTTATCCACATCTGGCCCGAAAAGAGAGCAGAGTGTAAGTAATAGATAGAAAGGCAGACAGATAGATAGATGGATAGATAGCAACATCCTCTGAAAAATGGGAAACGAGTTGAAAGTATAAAAATCACAGAGATTACGATGTAAAAGCACATAGGACTTGGATTCAACAGCTCCATTATTAATAAGTGTGGTATGGGTTTGACATTTAGAAAGGTGTCTGTTTTATATCACCTAACTGACAGTTGATTTCTATCTGACCCCTGTGTGCCCTGTGTAGATCGGCTCCTACTTTGGCAGCGTTCTGCAGACAGTCGATGTGGACGGGGACTCCTACACCGATCTCCTCTTGGTCGGCTCCCCGATGTACATGGGTACAGAAAGGGACGAACAGGGACAAGTCTATGTGTACAAACTCAACAAGGTAGGACGGTCGTGTCTGACATAGCACGAGCTCTGTGAAGCATACACCACTGAGAAAATCATGTTTCTATCTAAGTTTCCATTATGCACGCTTAGATTTCCTTTCCTCCTTTACCAGGATGACCAGTTCGAGCACCAGTTCACTCTAAAGCCTATCAATCAGTCCTGCTGTACCATCCATACTGCCAGCTGCAGCAATAAGAACGAGCCGTGTGGTGCCCGGTTTGGCACAGCCATCGCAGCGGTATCAGACCTGAACCTCGACGGATTTAACGACGTGGCGATTGGTGCACCGTTTGAGAATGACCACAGGGGCGCTGTGTACATCTACCACGGAGACAAGAGGTCACTCAAAGAGAAATTCGTCCAGGTGAAGATAGATTGACTGCCTGACACATGAAAAAGACAAGACAGTCAGGAGATTAAATGACAGGAGATCCACTGGGGTTTGTTTAAATGTGTGTGGCCTGATGAGCTCTGTGGTCTGTATTCAGCGTATACCAGCAGGCGGAGATGGTGAGAAGGTGAAATTCTTCGGTCAATCAATTCACGGAGTCATGGATTTAAACGGAGATGGAATCACCGACGTCACCATTGGCGGGCTGGGAGGGGCGTCCTTGTTCTGGTGAGGAACCCTCCATTTTCCCCTCACACCCCCGCACACAGCCTCAGCCAGACACACTCACTCTTACAATTACACATTCAGTTCAATTTGTTGCAAGCAGTTGTGCTTGTACATAAGAAATCATCTCAGAAAGCTGTTATCTTGGCTTGTCTTTGCCCAGTTTACACAGCTGCGCATCTCCCTGTGGGCTTGTAGGCTGGAAGCCCACAGCCTCCTAATGATCTCTGTGTTAAAGCCCCTGGCTGCAGCCTCTGCTGTTGGAGACTGGCCTACATCACAGCCCTTATCCGCCCACACGGTTTCAAGAGATCAGCCCACACCAACTTCTCATGCAGGCCTTCTCCCACAGTTGCTACTGGCCCAGGCTCAACTGGACTGTGTGAAAAACTCCATCTCCCAAGTGGCTTAGTTCTTAAATAGGAATTGGCAGCCGGCAGCTGTTCTTCCTGGACTGTGGGTTGTGGTTTGGAGAACTTTATGCTTGGATAGAGAGAGCTGAGGCCAAATTTGATAATCAACATGCATCCTTTCCTTGTTTTTTTTTTTTTTAAGAAATTAGATCCACATGCACACATGAACACTGAAGCAAACATTCACACTTACAGGCAGTGGAATGTCTGTGTTTGTTTCATCTAACCAGGTCCAGAGATGTTGCAGAGCTTCGTGCCATCATGACGTTTAACCCTGTTAAAATCAACCTCCAGCAGACCAACTGTGAGACAGGCGGGCGTAAAACAGTGTGTGTCAAGACTCAGGTGTGTTTCAGCTACAGCATCAAATCTGACAAGCAGGATTCGCACTCCGTTACAGGTAAGCTCAAGGCCTTACAAAATGCATTATGGCTTCCTCTTTCTGCTACCCCGCTTTCTGCATCCTTATTGTTGACTGTGTGTTGTCTTATCTGTTGTGTCCTGCAGAAATCCGCTATGACCTGACTCTGGATGCTCTGCGCGCCAAAGCCAGAGCGTCATTTCTTCTCCCAGATGATAAAAATGACCGTAGGATTTCCAAGAAAGTCGCCATCACAGATAACCTCTGCGTGAACGAGACTTTTGCAATTTCGGCAAGTACCTTCCTCCTTATGGCACAGAAGTAGGGTGCATTAGCTTCCTGTTCCACAAGTTAACTGAAATTGGATTTGGATAATATAATCAACCTGTAACCCAGAACTTCAGTGCTGTATCCACACTGAAACACTGTAAGAGAGGGGTGGCTTTGCACGGAGCACTTACACCATATACATATCAAATGGAGGCCTTAAAATTGATTTCCGCTGCGCTCATTAAAAGTTATGTTCTGGTCATGTAAGAGACGTATTGTGTGGTGTTTGAGGGCCGGAGGAGGCAGAGCAAAGTTGTGAGGAGAACTGTGCAGGGAAAAGACCTTAGTTTTAACAGGAAACAGAGCCGCCCTGATCAAAGCATGCAGAGTACAACCCTGTGCTGGTCTGAGCAATAAATTATCTCCAGGCATTTAGTGAGTTGGAGGGAGGGGGAGAGAGAAAGAGAGAGAGAGTGTCTACAAGAGAATTTGAGAATGTGAATAAGGGAAAAGAGGCAGTGTTCAAGCATTCGTGTGTGTGTGTGTGTGTGTGTGTTTCACTTGGGGCACTCCGGGGAATTCCAGAGCTACAGAGATATCACCTAGTGGTCCAAGAAGCAGATAAAATTCTGTCCATCACAGTTAAAACCTATAAACATCGCAATTATCCCACTCACTGTGTGCCTCTGTGGTCGCCAACCACAAAGGCACCTCATTTCACTTATAAACACATTTTAAACCAGAGAGGAAGAGCTAATCATCAAAATCAGCTCCTGTATTATCCGGCTTTAGTGAAAACCTGCTCCATTCTGGCACGCCAGCAAATGGAGACCCTGCAGACATATTCCAGGGTGCATTTGTGTGTAGAAACATATGCGCTGTACAGCAAATCATCACACTTGCAATGATTTATACTGATATCAAATTGGGTTTTTGATCTTGTCATCATCCTCTTTTCCTTGCTCCTCCCGTCTCCTCCTCCTTGACAGGCCAGGCCGGACTTCCGAGACCCTCTTATGGTCTCTCTGGAGTTTGGTCTCGCTGAAGAAGACAAGGGCCCCGTCCTGGATGGAAACCTGCCCACCTCTATCAACAAGACCGTAAGACCACTTTATCACCCATAAGGGTCCCAGCTAACACCAAGGGCTGGATTTAGAATTGCAGACAGGAAGGATTTGAACCTCAACTTGAACGCCCTCCAACTGCTTTACCGTGCTCATAATCCAAGTGTGACAAGTGGGGTTTTCTTGTCTCAGACAGGGTTCGCTTATCATGGGAGTGCATGGCTCCGAATGACCCCCGCTACAGTACATTAGCATCTGCAGCAGCTGACTGCCATCCTTCAGTGTTTCATCAGCGTTACATTAGTGCTCCAGCCTCGGAGTTAGCACAGTCTTCCCACACTCCCACACACATAGTTGCTCTAACAAGCGGGTTTCCAGATAATTATTGCAATGAGTTACGTTTCCAGAGAGAGAGGGGAAAACATGTGCCTAGTCCAGCGTTGCTTTTGACAGAGTTTACATGCAAAATCAGCTTCAGCACTTAACAGGCCATACAATAAATAACTCAGTGTGTGAAAAAACAGACAAGCAACACCCCCAGGTCAAGCCCCTAACCACAACCTCTGGTCTGAACACAGTCCATATGCGATGTGTATTGTGCGCTGTGACACATGCAGGCTCTTCATCAGTGTGAGAATTTGTTGTATGTCCAGTGCGCACTAGCTGCACGTAAAATGTCCATGAGGCTCTGGAAGGACCTCTCCTGCTATTGTTATTGTTAGTGGAAGGAAGAGAAGGGACACACACTCACAGAAAGGGGAAGTCATCGAACGGAAGCTGCAGTTTTTCTTCTGACATTGTGGTGCAACGATATCATGGTCTCTCATCCACTGCTGTGAGAGTAGTCGCTGTTGATCTTGACAGCGTTCCAGCTGGTCAGCATTGAGAATGGGAACAAATAAGACTGTGGCTCTCAAACACCCTGGGGGCACATAAGGTCATTCGAATGCACCCTTTCAGTCAACAAAACAAAAATACCCAGTACATCTTGTTTTGATTGTTATATCTGCTCACTTCTGTGATGTGTTACAGATTCTCTTATTGTATTGTCAGTGTTGTTACTTGATACTTATATTTTAAAGCTGGATTACTTTATGTCCTAAATAATGTTTGTCTTTTCTAGATCCCCTTGGTGGACTGTGGCATTGACGAAAAATGCATTGCTGACCTCTCTCTTGAAGCAGAGCCCAGTGTAAAAGACCCAGTGTAACTATCATAACGCTTTTCTGTTTTTGCATGACATTAGATTTATCCACTTAGACATACCACACACCTATCAGGTAAACAGTGACACTATTGTGGCGCAACAGCTAAACCTCACTAAAAGTAGACTTTTACAGTGCATACTGCACCCTTGTGGGGAAATATATGACTCACAATCAAGTAAACTGCAATCGGACATATTTTTTTTATTTATACTCTCCCCTAGAATGTTGATCAGAGCAAAAAATGAGAAAATTGATGTGCACATCACCATCAGAAACAGCAAAGACAATGCGTACAACACCAAGGTTTCTGTAAGCTTCACACAAAACATCAACTTCGTCAAAGTAGAGGTGAGATTTCTGCCCACTTGTGTTTCACATAATCTCGAATGTATTTATCACTTTAGGATCTAGATATTTAAGCAATGTGTGTAATGATGCGTGTCTTATGTATCTTGACAGCCGGAGAAAGAATACAATCTCAATCACACCAAAGTAGAGTGTGCAGTTGGATATCCCTTCCTGGCAAGCAATGCAATGGTATTATGGTCAACTGATGCATTACATTTGTACCTCCTCATGATTAAAATGACATATTCCTGTACAATGTATGATTTTTTACTGCAATCTAGTGACATCTTGGTGTCTTAATTTCATAGGAAAAATTCAAACTGAAATTTGAGGTGAATCCTAATCATATTGAGGAGGTGATTCAGATCAATGTGACAGCTTCGAGGTAAGACAGTACCAGTTTACAATATAAACTTACAGTTGTCACTAATAATATCACTAATAATATACATTATGTACTTAAATTATGGGTCAGTGACAAATAAGGGTTGGCCAGATGACCAATTCAAAAATCTTTTAAAAATATGTATTGAAAGCATGCATCAGGTTTGTTAAAATGTATATTTTGTATTCATGTTGGTTTCATGTCAATTGAAATAGCTTTTGCACCATTTTTTACAAAAAGAAAGACTGAATGCACCTAAAAATGTCATGTAACCACAAAAAAAGAGAAATATTGAATATTTTATACATCTAGAGTGTACATAAGTGTGCTCATAAAAGTAATTACTTCATTTTAAAATAGCACATGACAATAGATTATATTATGATTATCCATTAATGTAATTTTTATGCGTTTTTGCAATACTGAGCAGGACACAATGCTGAAAACACCCGTGTCTTCTAAATAATCTTTGACAAATTATGCAAAAATTGTGAAAAAACATGGCATTACACTGCAATAAAGGATGACATTTATTTCACATTTATTTACCTGCATATTTTTTTTTATTTTTATGAGAAATACTGGTTAATACAAATTTGTTTCATGTCTTTCATTTTCACAGTGATAGTGAGGAGCTGGCTTCTACCCTGCACGACAACGTAGTGAAAATCTCCATCCCTGTGAAGTACGAGGCTGGAGTCATATTCTCAGTGTGAGTGACTGTGGAAAAACGACTGAACCAACAATTTTGTCACAGTTACCATATCTGAGCTGCTCATCTACCAAATCACGTCCTTAGAGTGACTTCACTGTGGTCACTGGTCTTTTGATCTTCTAGGAGGCCTAAGGATGAACACATTATAGTGAAAGAGGGCGAACAATACCCCGCTGTCTTCAATCACACCAGTGTTATTGGAGAGGAGATCAACATCACCTACACGGTAAGATATGCTGACAGAAATCATATCTCACAGTTTTCTATCATAAATGTAATCACTTGTGTACCAGATATAGCACTGCTGTATTTAGTGGAAGAGAAAACAATTCAAATGTTTCAGTGATAATGAATTGATGCCCTCCCATCCACCTGACTCCTCCTCCATCTCTTTGCCCCCCTTGTGTTCTCCAGGTGGACAAGGCAGGAGATATATTGGTGCCTCCACTGAAGCTCAGGGTGACCTATCCTCATCGCTCTCCTATGGAAAACACATTATTGTATCTGACACACGTCACCTCCAGCCCCCATGTATGTACACACTTGAAGATGCTTTGAGACACGCGCACACACAAGCAACAGACATACATGTGCAAAAAGCACATATGCAAACGGAATATATATTAATATAATACAATATAATAGTATATACAATTATATTTTTCAGGCCATGTTTACGCTTGTCTTTTCAATGCGACTTTTGTCATCTTATCGATTATGCCAGGACACATGAAGGGCTCTGTTTTAACAATCAAAGTGCACAGTCTGAAGAGCATGGCACAGGTGCATAGGGTGTGTCCAAGTCCACTTTTGCTATTTTAATGGCAGAAAAAAGGGTTGTTGCACCAGGTACATGGTTCAAAAGGGCTGTGCTTAGTCTCTTAGTTAATCATGGATATGTTTTGGATGTAACATGCAACGACAGGATTCCATCAAAGCTCCCTGAGGTGAAGCAGGCGTCCCTGTGTGCATAACAGAGTGCACACATGTTCTGCACCCGCCTATGTGGACTATCTTGATAATGCGCACTTAAAATAACGGTGAAAACTGTGCCACAGACTGCAGACCTGTTTTTTGTTGGTCATTTGCACAATCGCTTTCAAGTGCCCGAGATAGCAATGCACCAATACTGCACCTGACCATGCCTCATTTTAACACCAACACTCCCATGGGCGCACAGACGGGCACGGGCTCATTTGCTATTAAAACAGTGTGGATGCTGAATGGGTAAATGACAGCTGCACTGGTTGGAAACTAGTAAGATAGAGCCCTGAGGGTGTTTTCACATATAGTCCCTTTTAAAGGAACCGTACTCAGTCCTCGTCAAGAGGACCTGAAAGTTAGAGAGCTGAGTTCTCTTTCTGTTCACACCAGCAGTCAACATAAAACAGAATGCAGATCTCTTTCTGGTACACTTGAGCTCTGATGAGGTCCCAGTCCACTTACTGTTCACAATACAGGTCCTTTAGAACTGTGACACTATATAATGTATTTTTATATATATATTTTAATATGATTTGATATTTCAATAAGTGTAGCCATCCCCTCCTCTGACCCAACAATTCCTGATGTGCATGAAGTGAGTATTGAGGACCATAAAGCTAAAAATAAAACACGAAATGTACTAGGGCTGTTTTGCATTCACAGTCCAAGATTGAAAAGGACCACAACACAAACACTAAATAAACCAAACTCAGGTGAGCTGGCCTGGCTCGCACTGAGTTCAGATCTCAGTGAGGTGTGGACAGCATGTGGGCACAATCCAGACAGTTTATCAATACACAGAGTGGAATATATCTGATCACTGTCCAATCAGGCAGGTCTCGTTGAAGTGTCAAGTCTAGACACATATATTTGGACACAGCTGATCTGGCGCATCAGATCACAAAAGTCATATTGAAAAGACAAGTGTAACAACTGCCTCTGCTTTTTCTTTTTCTTTCACAGGTCAAATGTGATGCAGAAGCTCTGATCAACCCCAACAAAATCAGCCCACAGCATTTTATAAAACCCACTCCCAAGAAGGAATCGCTCAGCGTCTACCTACTGGTGAGTGTGGTGTGCACTTCCGTCTTTGTTTTTGTTTCTTGTTTGATGCCGACCTGTGTGTGATCCTACCTGGCTGTGTGTTTTTACAGGGCTGTGAGAACCACCCTTGCGCGTCCTTTGCCTGCTCCATACCTGAGGCGACGACGAGTCAGGTCAACGTTACGTTCAGAGTGTGGAAACCTACGTTCATTAAGGTGGGGAAGTGACCCTATTTCTACTACTATTCACTACTAGTCTTATGGATGACTGTAAATGAGATAAACAACTGACAAAGGGACAGATTGGGTGGTAGAGAGTTTGATGGCTGGCTGACTGCCGGATTGTCAGACAGGCAAGCAAATATTTGAATCTGATTTCTTTCACAGGGCGAGTTTTCCAGTCTGTACATGGTGGTCAACGGCACACTGGAGACCGTGAACACTGATCTGTTCGTGCTGAGCAAAAGTAACAATAACTTAATGGTGAGTCACAAGGCTTTGGTTTTTCTGCATCTCATAATTATGTATTTAACTCTGAATACTGTATGAAAGCTTGTAATGTGTGTGTGAGAGGCTGTGCAGAACATTGTTGTGTATGTGTGTGTGCTAACCAGGTGAAGATCCAGGTGTCGAAGGAGTCCTTAGGCGGGATCCCTTGGTGGATCATCCTCATCAGCATCCTGATAGGACTGCTCATCTTAGCGCTCGTCATCTTTGTTCTTTGGAAGGTAGTTATTTCTGCGTTAGTCTGCACAGTGTTTATGAATTCCCAAATACTTTCTGACCATCTGTTTTTGTTGGCTGTCCTGTGCCAATGGAGCCAGCAGAATATCAAATACACTCTCTAATCGACTCTCTAATATAGGCTTTGGCCATTCACGTCGGTACAGAGTAACTATTACAGTACGCGGTTGTGTAACAGCGTTCTCTGCTTGTGTCTGTATCCAGATGGGCTTCTTCAAGAGAAAATCCATGGAGGACAGAAAGGAGGACATGATGGACTGAGGTGTCCAGACTGCCAGCACCAACTCTGTGACCGTCTAGAGCCGTCAAACAGACAAAGCCGCAGGCAGATGTATAAATAGACAGTCGGACAGACAGGGGAAACGCCGTAAGACCCACAACCACCTCAGTGCTATGACACCGACATGACAACTAGAGCAAACTATATTATAATCACTATTCACTGTTTCCTATGCAGGTCTGGGTCAAACAGTACTTGCGAATAAATCCTAACACCTGCCTTAATCTGCTTTGAGTACAGGAAAGCTGCTACTCGGTGCATTTTGGCAGACAGTGTCCCATCCACAAAGTGCTACTGAATAGGCTTTAAAGATACTGCCCTTTCCTAAACTTTCTGGCGCTCACTGTATGTAGCAAACTCCAGCCATCTGTTTTCCAAGCAAAACAGATGCCATGGAATATTTGCAAATTTTGTTTGACCCGGATCAGCTCCTCTGGCATAGACACCATCAACAACAGTTTGGACAGTTAGGGAAGAGGAACCAGAGAAGGCGAAGGTGAAGAAGAAGAAGAAGAAGAGGAAGAAGAAGAAGCATTTACCTGCCGCCTCATCACAGGCTCAACAACTTCAACCGACATCTGCTTGCGAAGCTGTTTCTCAGTTTCCGCAAACCCTATACAAATCTATAGCAAATCTATAGTTCTACTGCAACGTAAGAGGAAAAAAAAAATTACTCAGGTTTTAAAGAAGATCCAAAGTCACCAAAGCCACCTCACATATTACTTTCTTTGTCCTTACAGCAGCAATGTCCAAAGGTCTATTTGCCTCAGTAAAACATACAATATGTGAATTCTATGGGGGCTACAGTAGTCTGTCTGATAGTTGAGAATCCTGTGTTAAAGGTTATTTGCTCGATTATTTTTTTATGGAAACACTGTACATTTTTAGCATTTTTATAGCTTTTGTGTTTGTTTGTTTGTTTGTTTGACATTTTTATACGTTTTAGCCTACCTTCAGAATAACACAACACATCTTTTATTTCATAATTGGCTGTAGACACGTAAGTTTTGCTAAACAAAGGTGCAGCATGTATGCTTTTAGTTCTTATACTTCTTTTACATGGTTGGTTAATTCACTCAAAATCGAGGAATCCTGGCCCTCCTCATGTCAAATGTGTCTGTAGTTATCTCCTTCATTACTGGAGGATCAAGAGCGCTGACAGACTGCACCTTTGTAATCCAAACCTTTGATTGTACTGTAAATGTAAGTAAATGCTCACAATGTAAAACTTTAAAATGTACATAATTGTGTTTGCTATAATTCATATAATTTAAGACAAAGGTAAGGTTTACCATGTTATCTACAATGTTTTTTGTTTGTTTGTTTGTTTTTGTCATCCTAGGAGAGAGAACATAATTTTGCTCAGGTGATACAAGAGTCATGAATTATATGAATGAAATATTAACATTTGACATATAAGAAAATGATCAGGCCTGTCTCAGTACTTCAAAACTGATGCAAATATGTAAATATTGTTATATTTTAATGAGAAATTGAAAATATGATTATTCTGTACTGAAACTTTACACAAAGATTAGGGTCTGTATGTACTACTTTCATCCACTTTTGTTCTTTGAGGTTACATAATTGTAAAATTATTTCATTTGAGTGAATCTTATGTTCAAGCCTGGTGCATGAATGCGAACAAAGACATGTTTGTGTTTTGAAATGCCAAAGCTTTAAATTAATGACATGTAATGTCATTAATGACTGTTACCTACTGAGGGTGATTTATTCTTTGCAAAAAAGAGGGCAAAACTCTTCCAGTATGTATATGTACAGTATATATGCATACATAGATAGATATATAATTCACCAGCAGTTTTCTTCGCATCTCTCTAGATTCCCGGTTTGTCGTGTAGATGAGCTACAACCTGTACTTCTTTTACACAGTAGCATAATATAGGTTCAAAATCACAAGCCATATGCGGTACACAGTACCTTATAAAGTTGTACATTTACATTTTCAGCCTTGTTTGTGTTTCTATAGTTTGCACACAGCTACACACAGTATGTTAAAACCTGCAAGATTATATTGTATATTGGGGATGCTGGGTGTCTGCCCCTTTTTGGATTTATTCCCCTCATCTGAGGATAAGGATGAGGATGAGGCCGCTTTTGAATATTTAATTTCATCCTACGTCTCATACGCCCTCACTCTCCACTGTTGAAATTAAGCACATGCAATGGATTGTATGTATGGAATGTGTATTTTTTAGTTGTTTTAAGGGTGTATGGCTACATCAGGCAGATGCACCAGGGTGGAGTCACAAGTCTCTCTTTGTTCACTTGCACCGACCGAGCTGGTCACGGCTCATTCTCTCAGATTTTACCCTTTGTTGTTGTCTGGAGTAGAATCCAGAGGAGAATGAAGTGCAAAGTGAGAGCTGTGAGATTCAGCCTAACCCTCTACACTGCTGTGAAGTCTTCATTGTAATGCACTGGTTTGTCAGACTGTAAGCGTCCTCATCAGCACAGAAATGAACTGAATCTTATGTAGAAAAATAAAATCTCTTTATGAAGATGTGTTTGTCATCTCTCACCAATTAGTTCAGTTTTGTTCAGACAAGATCGAACACTGTAGATCATAAATATTATTTGATAAAAAGTCTTTTTTTTTTAATATTGCACAATGAGAATATATCACCAGCTATTTGTTATTCTTTCTCTCAGCTGTTAACCTAGAAGGGCTGTAAGATATGTTTTTTTTTTTTTAATTGCAATTAATTTTCCAAATATTGCAGTTGCAATATGATTCACTATTTTAGTAGCAATCATAATCTTTGCATTTTCACTGAAAAGGCGATTAAAATGATGCTGGTCTGTTTTTTGCCAGAGTCTGTACCAAACAAACATGTTTCCTTACAACTGGAAAATGCAGTAGGCCAGGGTGTCTCTTTAGCACCATAATACTTTATTTGCAACAATGTTTCGACACACATTTGTCCTTTTTCTAAAAAATGAAAAAAACTGCAGCTCCTACGATTTGGATATTGCTCTTGGAATTTTTGCTCTGCAGTTTTGATAATATTTCAATTAATTGTTCAGCTCTATTACCTACCCATCTACAGTGCACAGAAACGGCCTCTGAAACAACATGATATCACTTGGTGGCCTAATATGGAACAGAGCTCTGGTTGTCCTGTCCCAAAGTTAATTTAACCCTTTTCATGCCCTCATTGATTTCCCATTGGCTCTGCCTCTCAGGCAAACCCCAGCTGTCATCTGTTTTAACATCATTTCTATTGTAAAAATGCCATTTGTAAAACCATACACACAAAGAAGCATTGCATTCAAATTTGGGGGGTTTGTAACTAAGCAAACTAGAAGTCAAAAGTAAAATATACTACATCAGCTTTTCAGTTTTATCAGTTGTATCTTAATTTTGTTACTAAAAATGTTTTTCTAACCCACCAATTACAAATGACCAATTACAAATGTAAAAAAAGTAAA
>OMLB01003671.1:3616-14154 GCA_900302555.1 Myripristis jacobus
ATTTTTTTTTTATCCAAAAAAAAAAAAAAAAAAAAAAAAAAAGGCCCATAGGGACTTGGCTGGGAGCTAGACACCCACTGCCAAAGGCTGATGCCGAAAAACGTCCCAAACACAGCAAAACAACAAAATCTAGGCAGAGGGCAGGGTCACTGCAGATACACACCTCTGTTCACTTCCAGTGGTTCATAAGTGATGATTGAGAGGGATCATGTTCACTTAAGTCTATACATTGGTTTTCTTTTGTCTGTTTGTTTTTGGTTAGGAAAATCTTACTCATTCAAACATTTCTGGCATCTACAGTAACAAAAAGTGAAACATGATGGCACTTCAGTAAATGGGGATCTCAGTTTTTGCAGTCTTGTTTTGATTGATCTTCAGCTGACATTAAAATGACATTTAAGTGTAAAGTGACATTAAAGTTGTATAGAAAACTGCATAGATCTGCTGACCACTACATTAAGAGGAAGAAATACTGTTATTGGAGACTCTTAAAATTGGATACAAAATTCAACACTCATTGCATTAATAAGTCAAAATGGCACATTAGATAATTTAGAATTGGTTGGATGGTTATTGCAAAGTGATACCTGCAGGATGTAGAACAACTGCAGAACAAGTTTGGCTAATTACCCAAACAAGTAACTCAGCCCACTAACTCTAGCTATTCTGTTTGTGGAATCAATCTGAGTCTGCAATGCAACTGAGACTGCAACACAAACATGTCTATAATTGAATATGAAAGAAAGAAAATGCAATGAATATATCTTTGTTTAAGGCCAAATGTGAGAAAAAGCAGGAGGATTTTAATTAACACAATCCAACATCATAATTCCATCAAGGGATTATCACACAGAACAGAAGGGAAGATCAAGACTGACATGAAATTTAAACTTAGTCTTGCTCCTTTACAATGATTTACACTACAAAAACAAAACACATGGAGGACTTTTCCCTAAACAGGTTACTAGCACAAAATTGTAAAACAGAATGTAGTACCTGGCAAGGTTTTCCTGAAGTTGTGGTAGAGTGAGAAGAATCAAAAACTCAATCTGATGTCCCTGTGGACATCAGGCCATAAAAAAATGTCTGTATTAAAGGCCTGTCCAACGTAATTATGGCCTGTGTCTTCATCAGGGATCCTGAGCATATCCTGTCTGTTCAGTCAGAATAGAGCTGCCTTGCGTACAGTGTGTGTGTGTGTGTGTGTGTGTGTGTGCGCGTGCACGCGGTGGGTGAGGAGGCTACAAGTCTTTCAGCATGCTAATCTGGGCAAAGATCTTGAGTGCAGGACCCAGTTTGATGTTCATGGTTCCCATGAGATGATCTTCCTTCAGCAGCATCAGGGCCTGCCCGTCAATCTCCTGTGAACGGAACTCTTCAGCAATCTCTAGGCAACCTGCAACAACAATCAACTGCAGTTACGCCAAACCACAACAACTACAAGACAGGCAGTTAGTCTAATGTCTAAGTCTAATGTGCCATAATCTCCATGACATCAAAACTTCAGTATGCGATTCCTGACCACAAGAGGGTGTTATGAGCTCAAACTGTCTATAAACACACAGAGTCAGTCCTGCTGTCAGGTTCGTGACAGACTGCCTTCGTGATCTGTCTGAGAATATATTTTTTGCATGGAAATATGGCATACAATTAATTCTCACAAGGCTCCTGTTGGATTAATTTCAAACTTACTTGGGATTACTTTCACTGATTGCCTAACCTTCGAGCAGAGAGAAGGGACTAATCAGTGAAATCACCTGGTGGAGTTTCTGGTTTGAATGAAGACTTGCAGCCTCCTGGCCCTCCATGGTACATGGTTCGACACACATAGGTAAATGTATATGGTATAATAACTGTCAATTTTCCTAACATGGTTCACCATGAAACCACCATACCATTCCAACCCAAATGTGTTTATCTGCAGAAATTTGCAGTTTCAGAGAAGCTTTGAATAAAATCTTGGTGGCAAGGGGGTGAAGAGGAGGGCAGGGGAGGAGCATATTCAGGCTGATACAGAAATGTAAAAAGCTTATACCATGATATAACAACAGGTTGGCAGTAAATTATAGTTCAAGTGTGCCATAGCCAATGTATATTACTCACAGTCTAGCCAAAGTCAGGTTTAGACAATACGTCTACACAAGAGCAAACCTGGTATCAATTTGTATGTAAACATCTCATGCCAGATAGAAGCAAGGTTAACCCAGTTCTGACCAAACCAACAACTAAGAAGAATAGCCAAAGAAAATCTAAACCTGACCCAACATGTGTTCCATGTAAAAGAAAGCTGGGAAATAGTAATAGGAGTAAATGGTAACCACCTCACACAACAAGTGCTCCATCACCAGGGCATAAGGTGCACATGGAAAGTGAGAGAACAAAAAAGGTTGTTTGTTGTGTCAATTCAAGCAGGCAAAATGAATCTAGTGGACATCAAAATGGTTTTGAACTAGATGCATCACAACATAAAGGCATCAATTAAACTGCAGTACTGTTACAGAGGTGGCAGTGCTCACCTGGCAGAGAACAGATGAACTCATAGACGTCTTCGACATTCCACTTGCCAGGGTGGCTGGGTAGGAAGCTGTGGGGCACCAAGGGTAGCTCAGAGCCTGGGCCTGCAAGCACCTGCTGTGATGCCAACAGGGGTGATGAGGGTCCTTTATAGCCGGACAAGTCTGAAAACTGACTGAAATCCGCCATCCCAGGGTGAACCAAGTGACCAGAGGACAAAGTACCAGCAGCAGATTTCTGAACAGATGTTGGGGTCTGAAACCACAGCCAGTCAAAGATGTCAGCTATATTTTCATAAACAATAATGATTGACATATGATAGAATTGTACAGTCAACAATATGGTAAAAGGATCATACCAGATATTTTGAAGGTTTGACCCATTTACTACAGTTCACCCACATTTTGCACTGCAATAAAACATTTTACAAATCATGTGGGGAAATATTTCACAGCATATAATCAAACTATCCATCGAATTTCAAATTAGAATTTTTGGTCGAAAACACCTACCTCATAATGTTTTGCTTCTGTGCTACCAAGTTGTCACAATTCATAAACTATAGAAGTGATAATTAGCTGTGTAAAGCAAATGTTCTCTAAGGACTATTTTCCAGCAGAAAGACCATTTCATCCAGTTTCATCATAACACAAATGGTGGTACTGCTTTTCAGAAATTTAATATGGATGACTGTATGATGGTGGTGGAATACTGGTGTGAGGAAAGTCTGAAGTCTCAGAAACTTAATTTTCATGTCATAGTGGAATGACTGGAAACCGATGGCAGGATAAAAGGTAGGACAAATGATACATGAGTCCTAAAACATGACTGCTTCTGGATAAGATTAGCAGAAATGTGAAGTATATGTACATATTGTAGATATTGCACTAAACATGCGAAATGACTTGTCTGATAGAAAAATACTGCTTTACTTGTTAATTTTTGTAATAAGGTTAGACTGGACTTTTATCAAAAGTCAGATTTCATCCAGCTGATGCCATTTACATCTGATATGATGTGATGCAAGATTATACTGACTGCATTATTTGTGTAGAATTCATCAATACTTAACTAGTTGTTTATATAGGAAGCCTGTAATCAAATCTAATTCTTATGAGACATTTTGATCAGATTCCACAGAACTGACCCTTTGCTAAGCTCCTCCCTAGAGTGGCAACTTCCCAATCCCATGTTAGCAACCGTAAATAGGCATAGGAGGCCTGTCAAGCTTGCAGAACGAGGAAAATGCCGAAATGGTGTGCCTATGGGACCAACAGCAGATATTCTGAAAGTTTAGAGGTGGGTGTCATATTTTTCCCATTTCCGAAGCCCCATTTGGGGCTGAGAAAATACACCACATAAAAGAAACAGTAGTACTGTTGGTTGCAAGACAGACACACTTTCTAACGTACAATATCTTTTAGCATTTTGTGAATTGCCAGTCTACTGGCAGTCTACTTGTGTGATGCAAGAATGGCATTAGAGTACTTAAGGTATGTGATGTTAGTGTGAGGGCTAGTACAGTCATTTGTATAGAGAGTATACAGAAAGGGACTGAGGACACAGCCCTGGGGGGCACTGGTGTTTGTGATGACAGTTGATGATAATGCTGTACCTACTTTGACAGTCTGGGGTCTATTGCTAAGAAAATTGTGAATCCAGTGGATGAGAGGTGAAGGGACATTGAGGTTATGGAGTTTCTTGATCATCTAATGGCGCGGGATGGTGTTAAAGGCAGAACTAAAATCAACAAAAAGAATTGTAGCAAAACTGTCCGTAGATGAATCCAGATGCTGAAGGAGGGAATGGAGGAGGCATGCCACAGCGTCCTCTGTCCCCCGCTTGGCCCTGTAGGCAAACTGATAGGGGTCCAGCTGAGGTCTGACAGCTGGAAGGATGATGTTCAGGATCAGTTTTTCCCAAGCATTTCATGATTATTGACGTCAGCGCAACTGGACGATAAAGACTGGGTTCTGAGGGGCAGGGCTTCTTGGGTACCGGAATGGTGGAACAGGTTTTCGTTGAGGGTATCTTTGCACTTTGCTCCATTCAGCTTTCCCTCAACCCTGACCAGTCTCCCAGTCCCTGCTGCTGAAAAACAGCATGATTCCTTCAAGCCACTCTGCCATAAAGCCCAGATCAGCAGAGGGCTGCAGTGATGGTTGTCCTTCTGGAACTTTGTCCCATCTCCACACAGGATCTCTGGGGCTCAGTCAGAGTGACCACTGGCTTCTTGGTAACCTTTCTTACTAAGGCCCTTTTCCCACGATTGCTCAGTTTGGCCGGGCAACCAGCTCTTGGCTCCTGGTTGTGCCAAACTTCTTCCATCTGAGAATTATGAAGGCCACTGTACTCTTGGGGACCTTCAGTGCAGCAGACACTTTTTTTGTAGCCTTCCCAAGATCTGTGCCTTGCAATAATCCTGTCTCTGAGCTCTGCAGGCAGTTCCTTTGGCTTGGTTTTTGCTCTGATATGCATTGTCAGCTGCAAGGCCATCTATAGAGAGGTGTGTGCCTTTCCAAATCATGTCTAATCAATTTAATTTACCACAGGTGGACTCTAATCAAGGTGTAGAAACATCTCAGCAACCATCAAGAGAAATTGTAGGCACCTGAGCTAAATTTCAAGTGTTGCTGTAAAGGGTCTGCATACTTATGTCAATGTGATATTTCAGTTCATCCATTTTAGTAAATTTGCAAAAAATTCTAAAAATCTGTTTTCACTTTGTCATTATAGGGTACTAAGTGTAGATCAATAAGAAAAAAATGAATTTCAAAGATTGTAGCATCAGGGTGCAACATAACAAAAGTGAAAAAAGTGAAGGGGGTCTCAATACTTTCTAAATGCACTGTGTGTCTTTCACCACTGGCTATATAACACACACTCATCTATGTCTATAAATATTTACTTTTAGTGTGAATTTCAAAGTGATTACCATTCAACACTAGAATTTTCAAATGTCCCTGAATGCCTCTGTGAATCTCTCCTTTTCTGTCTCAGTGGCCACTAACACACTATAGCAGGTCCATAGCAAACACCCCAAACACCCGAGTAACCCCCTAACAAAAACCCCAAATACCATAGCAACCATCCAGAACACCATAACAAATGCCTAGCAACTCCTTAGCAACCATCAGGAACACCATAGCAACCACCTAGTAACCACCCAGAACACCATAGCAACTACCTAGCAACGCCTTGGCAACCATCAGTAACACCATAGCAACTACCTAGCAATGCCTTAGCAACCACCCACAACACCATAGCAACCGCCCACAGACATCATAATTGGCCACTCAAAAGACGATAACTGCCTGGAAACAACTCGGACCACAGTAACTGCCTGACAATCCCCTAACAACTGCAGTAATTTAGCAAAATAACTAAAAAACAAACACAACCTACAAATAGCATAGGGATGGTTTACCACATGGCTACACAGTCGACAACGGAGGCAAGAACATTTAAATGTGCGGCCTGACTGTGAGAAGTGTGCTGTTATTTTATAAGCAATCCAACTTAGCGATTTTTCACAATTCCACCTAAACGAAAAATTTTGCCAATGGGAAATGAATGGGCAAAATTTTGCACACCACAGCAACCATCAGGAACAACATAGCACCTGCCTAGCAACGTCTTAACAACCATCAGCAACACCATAGCAACTGCCAAGCAACACCCTAGAATCAACCAAGAACACCACAGCAACTGCCTAGCAACACCACTAGACACTATAGCAACCGCCTTGCAATGTCTTTGCAACCATTGGGAACACCACAGCAATATATAGCAATGCCCTAGCAACCACCCAGAACACCATCGCAACTGCTAAGGCACCACCTAACAACCACCTTGAAATTCCTTAGGAACCAGCCTGAACACAGCAACAGTTTAGCAAAACAAATACACAGCCACCTACAAACGGCATAGTGAAGGGATTGCAGCTTACCACATGTCCACACAGTCAGCAACGGAGACAAGCACATTTAAAGTTTCTTCAGGGACTTTAGCAAAGTCTAGTTATTTTATTATTGTTTTATTATTGTTGTTATTATCATTATTATTACCATTACTATTATTGTTGCAGTTGTTATTATTATTACTATTATTATCATTATCATCATTATCATCATCATCATCATCACAAATCTCTGTGGAACCTGCACTGTACTATTTTCTGCATTGTATTGTATTGTCAGTGCAGTGGTCATTCCCTTTAATCTCACATGTTCACTTTATTTAACCTTTTTACACATTCACCCTACAAAATGTTTTTTAAAAATGCTAATTACTCATTTAATCATTTTGAATATCCAGTTCATTTAAAACATCCCTAGATACTATACAAATAAAGCTGAATTGAAATTTAATTGAATTCAACGCAAATCCAAACAGAAATTTACACGCGGTGCAAACCACTGCGTTTTGCTAAATTGCAATGCAGGCTTTTGAGAAACCAAATAGTGCGATACAAGATGTGTAACGTTTTCCATATTTTGCACTCACTTAAATACTATTGGTAGACAGCCTCATTCTTATTCTTCGATTATCTTCGGCTGTCTGGCTTGAATCCAAAATAATTCCACACAGCAGTGTTAGGTTTTGATACAAGTTCTGGGCTGTTTTCATTATTTTTTTTCCCACACGTTTACCTTCTCAACTTCCAGGAGGGTGCAGGTCAGCAAAAGCATGAACTTAAGTCTCCACACTCTCAAAGCACAAAACACCTGTCTAAACCATCTAAGAGGCAAGATACTACAGTCGGTCTGTTACTTGAGATTTGGCACAGGCTCATTCAGGGCTGCAATAAAACGTGTGCTTGTCTTCCACATCTTCCTGACTTGCAAGTCATGAATTCAAGAAAAAGAAACTGACAACTGTCTCACCTTCTTTTTAGACTCTAAACTTGAGTTTTTGTGGTTTCCATTCAGTGCTCTTTGTTTCTTCATATTCTCCATGGTGGTTTTGCGATTTGGGAACAGACCCACTCGCGCAGTACATCCCACATTGTAGCTGCAAAAGTAAAACGAAGGTTAGTTTAGCTTTTCTCTGAAAAAGGGTAGCTTCACTGGTCAGCCAATCCACGATCTCTGTGGAGAGCTAGGGGGTATTTTACAAGGCAAGCTGACTGGATCCAGGTGTAATCCAGGCACTTCACCAGTCTAGGTGAGCTTCAAGTCTTGTTTTGCAAAGCAAGCTCAGAATGATCAGTGTTAAATTATTATGGTAAACAATCCTTTGGAGCAAGTCTGGTCCAGGGCAGGCTAAACACCAACTTCTTTTGGTTCAAAAGCTTTTTCATTTTATTAAATGAATTGCTGTCAAAACAGCACAATGTTGTTTGTTAAGATACCTCTACAATTATGAACATACTTGCATGAAATATGTACTTTTTATACTGACTAGCCAAAGGGGTATGTGGCAGTGGGTGTGGCTTATGATAAAACAGCATATAGGCTTTGGAATGGAGCCTCTGAAAATGAGGTGACAATACATAAAACCGGCTGTAATTCCTAAATGGTTAATGCCATATTTTTGTTCAACCCTTTAAAATAAAGCCGAAAGTCTTCACTTCAATCACATCTTGATTACTCCATTTCAAATCCACTGTGGTGGTGTACAAGGCAAAATTATCATTTTTATATAATTTTTAAATGTAATATTTTGTCATTGTCCAAATACTTATGGACCTTATTGTGTATCTATCCAAGTGTTATGACCACTTTCTGAAACTCAACTGCAACAAAAACGTCTCTTGTAATAGCAAGCAAAAATGAGGCAAGGTAAAAAACAACAACAACAACTAAAAATAATGTCATTCATATAACAATAGTGACAATAGTTTTAAGCATAAAGACATAGCAGTTCATAAAAGCTACAGCTTTCGGTCTGGTTTTCATCCACCTTGTTTTGTCCTTATGTTTGTCCTGGAGAGTCATGCAGGAATGCCTCAGTGTCCTTAGGTGTTTTGAAGAATTTGCTCTTATCTGGGAGTGTTATCTTTACTGTTGCAGGATAAAGTAGATGGAATATGCAATGGAATATTCTTAGATTGAAGCTCGCTACTGACTTGGTCATACTCCTTCCTGCGTTTCATTACTGATACTGTATGTATTTATGTTGGGACCCCCTCGAAAACGAGGTGATACACCTCAAGGGGTTTATCCTAATAAAGGAATTAATAAAGGAAGTTTCAGAACATTAAACTGGCGTTCAGTTCGGGAAAAATCAGCACAGGCTTGCCATCATGCATGCTAGGACCCTTGTTCTGTCTGGATAGCTGTGCAGCGATGCACAGGATTTTGTCCCCATCTTGAAATTTGAGCAGCTGTATCAGGACAGGTTTTGGTCTCTAGTCTGCAGGTGGATGGGGTGTAAGAGCTTGATGTGGCCACTCTATTATCAGGGGTTCAGTGAATTGCTCTTGTCCAAGGGTGACTAGAATCCAGTTAATAAAGTTTACAAGGTCGTTCCCTTTGCAGCCTTCCTGAAGATGACACATGGTGCCAGCTGCAGTTTTCTGGTTGGTTGACTTTCGTCATCAGAAAGACATTTTCATTGCTCAACTTGGTGAGACAGGAATCTAGCTCCACGAACCGTTCCTCTGCTACACTAACACGTTCTTCTTCTTTGGCTACTTGGGAGCTCAGCTTATTCCAGTATAGTTTTCAGTCCAGAAATGGACTGATTATTTTCTGCAGTTTTAGACTCAAGTTTTCTGGAAAGGGCTTAATTACCGTTTCATATTTCTTGGAGAATAAATCAGTCTCCTCCACTCAGGTGCTCATATGCAGCGGCCACCATTATGCAAACCTCTTGGTTGCCAGTCTGAGGGGTATTTTTTTCCCTGCAGATGTCAGAGTTTGTTCACTAGCTGAATTTAGTTGTTTATTCCTAGGTCTCAGGTCCATACTACCTTCAGTTGTCTAATCAAATTAAAAAGTGGTTTTGGGTGTTTTTATGGGTATTAAAATTAATTTACAGTGCATCCGTAAAGTATTCACAGCGCTTCACTTTTTCCACATTTTGTTATGTTACAGCCTTATTCCAAAATGGATTAAATTCATTTTTTTCTCAAAATTTTACACACAACACCCCATAATGACAATGTGAAAAAAGTTTTTTTTTTTAATTTTTGAAAATTTATTAAAAATAAAAAAAAAAACTGAGAAATCACATGTACATAAGTACTCACAGCCTTTGCTCAATACTTTGTTGATGCCCCTTTGGCAGCAATTACAGCCTCAAGTCTTTTTGAATATGATGCCACAAGCTTGGCACACCTATCTTTGGGCAGTTTTGCCCATTTCTCTTTGCAGCACCTCTCAGGCTCCATCAGGTTGGATGGGAAGCGTCGGTGCACAGCCATTCTCAGATCTCTCCAGAGATGTTCAATCAGATTCAAGTCTGGGCTCTGGCTGGGCCACTCAAGGACATTCACAGAGTTGTCCTGAAGCCACACCTTTGATATCTTGGCTGTGTGCTTAGGGTCACTGTCCTGCTGAAAGATGAACCATCGCCCCAGTCTGAGGTCAAGAGCGCTCTGGAGCAGGTTTTCATCCAGGATATCTCTGTACATTGCTGCATTCATCTTTCCCTCTATCCTGACTAGTCTCCCAGTTCCTGCCACTGAAAAACATCCCCACAGCATGCTGCTGCCACCACCATGCTTTACTGAAGGGATGGTATTGGCCTGGTGATGAGCGGTGCCTGGTTTCCTCCAAATGTGACGCCTGGCATTCACACCAGAGAGTTCAATCTTTGTCTCATCAGACCAGAGAATTTTGTTTCTCATGGTCTGAGAGTCCTTCAGGTGCCTTTTGGCAAACTCCAGGCAGGCTGCCATGTGCCTTTTACTAAGGAGTAGCGTCCGTCTGGCCACTCTACCATACAGGCCTGATTGGTGGATTGCTGCAGAGATGGTTGTCCTTCTGGAAAGTTCTCCTCCCTCCACAGAGGAACTCTGGAGCTCTGACAGAGTGACCATCAGGTTCTTGGTCACCTCCCTGACTAAGGACCTTCTC
>OMLB01003702.1:1384-17804 GCA_900302555.1 Myripristis jacobus
GTACAGGAGACCTGCCGCAAAAGTGAGAAACATCATACATTCCGGTAATAAATTACACTCATGTAAAACATATGCGGTTAATTTCATGATACATCAGTTATAATCGTGCAGATGACCAAAACTAAAACGTACCCATGCCATGAAAAACAAAAACAAAAAAATTGTAATTTTCTTCAAAGTTCAAAGAAACTTTTAAAAATCCAAGTGAATCTGTGCCAATCAGCCTTCAAGTACACAAATGTTTCAACTTACCTTGGCAGTGGGAAATCAACAAATTGTGTCTGTGTGCTTGTTTGGAGAAGGAGTAAAAATATGTGTGTGGATTAACAATTAGTAATGTGTGTTTTTAAATGGAATAAATGTATCTGTGTAAACTTGTTGTAGTGCAGGTAAATAGCAGGTCCAAGGCAGGTAGCTCGCAGGTCGATCGCAGGTAGATCGCGTCTGAAAGCAGCCAAAGGAGAACACCAGATCTCACAGCCAACAGAGATGAATATCTGTAAATTAAATGACACATTGTTTGATTTAAACAACATTACTTGTCTAATAGAAAAAACAAAAATTAGGTTTTAATTTTAAACAAGGTCTTTCTCTCTACAACATGGTTAAGACACAAATTAGCATCCATATTATTGTGTTCAAGTAACAGAAAGAAAATGGCAAACAACACTTCTTTCAGCTCTACTGTGCTGCTCAAAACCGAGACACATCTTAACAAAGACAACCTTTTTCTCTCAAAATCATGCTTAACCAGCAAACTGGCATCCTTATTACATTATTTGCTTCCTCCATTACACAGAAAGTGGCTGACAAAACATCTCACAGCTTAGCCATACCGGTGGACACAGACACCCAACTAAATACATCACAAACTACAGTTCATGCACACAGCAAAGGACACACATGAAAAAATAACTACTAAAATTAATTATCAATATTAAATCAAACAATTTTCCTTTTTCATACAGCAAGAATGTTTGCCTCTCAAACTCTTATTGAACCAACCACAAGAACAGCTATGCCTATGACAGAGCTATATCTGCTCTTTGAATGCACACAAAAGCCACACACACTCAACTGAACTAAATATCAAACACTTCTGCTGTTATGACTGCTGTCGTGCTCAGTTTTTTGTTGGAGTGTGTGCTCTGTTCTTTTTTTGCCTCTTTGTTTTAGCACGTGTGCTGCAAATGACGCACGACTGGCTGAGGCTCTCCAGTCCCAGGATTGGTTGACTGTGCAGGAGAAGAACTATATAAGGCCAAAGATGGAGACAGTCATAGCAGCAGCAGGCTCTCCTCATCCTCTTCACCTCCCAACCAGCTGTAGGATCCAGGCTTTCCGGGCCTGGAGAGCATCAGGAACAAATGGCATGTCTGCCGTTTAACCGGAGGCTGACCCAGCCTGTGCCGCAATCTCTGCCTGCCTGAGAGGTGTCAATGCAGCTTGTTTATCACCTCAAACACCACTTGGAACAACACCTGAAAAATCCGTTCCAGCGAGCGTCCGTTCCATCCCGGGCTTCAGCTCCAGCTCCAGCTCCGTACACCGCTACCGTCTCCGGGCTCCTGCTGCAACCACCTGGCCCTCTGCCGTCATCACCGCGACTTCGAAACTCCGGCAATATCTGCAACCAGGCCAAGCAAGTAACCCAACCCTCTATTTGCTTAGACTCTGGTGCGGTATATTAAGCTTAATTGGCTTAATTACACCCCGAACTTTTAAATTGTCTTTTAGAAATATTCAGAGCTCACTCTCCAGGTACACATTGGGTCATTTCACACTGTTGCCATATCTGTGTTTCGTTACCATATTTCAGCCACTGTCTATTTTATCCAGTTCATGTTCCATTTGCCATTTTATTCATTTGCTACATGCCTCATTTTCATTTCTGTTTTTGTCGTAATCATATCACCTATCGTAGTTAGTTGTGTAGTATCCTTAGTTGTAGAAATAAAGTGTTTTAAATTCACGTCTGTTGAGTGGTTTTGTGAGTGGAATTCTTGATCCCTAATCGGAGAAAGATCTGACTGCCCTTTTATTTTGTTTATGATTATTTCCATGCCTAGGCTATCATCTCTAAGGGTGTAATATTCCCGATATAAACTGCTTTTCTGCCTGATCACCAGAAACGTAGTTGTATCGGTCATTGTTACATCATTCCTTCGGCCCAGTTGCCGTAATAAACTAATAATCACTCTCAAAGTGTTGAATAGTTTATTCTTATAATTTCCCCATTATTTATGATAGTCTATCCAAGCGAGTAATCCTACACAGCCATCTCTTTGTTGTTGATCCAGTATTGTGAAAGTTTGTATATAGAACAGTAGGGGTGAACTGACATTTTATGTCATGTCATGTTTTGTAAGATAGGGAGGTAAGTGTTTTTTGTTTGGTTTCTTTGTCAGGGTTAGAATTTGTTATTTTCAGTTAGAATTGTTTTGTTTGTTATGTTGGCTTTAGTTCACCCCGAAGCTACAACTACATTGTTTTTGTGCACTAGTACCTCTCACTTTGAAAATAAAAAAAACTGTTCACTTTGAGAAGCTGTCCTCCTGGCTACTTGGGACTTGGGGAAGATGGGGCCTTCTTCATGTTGTGTCTCGGCACCCCTGGACTGGGCATAACACATGCAAATAAAACCTGATATAAAACTACACACACTCACATGCAACTTCATCATCAAATCAAATACCTTTCCTTTTTCACACAGCAAGAAAAAGTTTGCTTCTCAATCTTATTGAACCACACACAAGCACAGCTATGCCTATGACAGAGCTATATTTGCTCTTTGAATGCACACAAAAGCCACACACACTCAGCTCAACACTTCACTTCATTTCTGGAATTGGAAATAGAAAAAAAAAAAAACAGCAAATCAGTTCAGGTTCACCGTGGCTGCACACTGCGGGTCGTCTAGGTCTACTGAACGACGCATTAATCAACATTTACAATAGAATTGATGTTTATTGCCATTTGCACAAACAAGGTATAGGTACATTGGAATTTTTGTGCATTGCTCTTAGAGTCAGCTTTACAGATAAAAAAAATATATACATAAAAAAAATATACAGAAGTAGAAAAGCGGAACAATAAATAAATGCACATGAAAAAAGGATAAGGAATCTGAGATAAAATACTAATTAATAAATAAATAGACAAGCAAACAAAGAACCAAAATGACTTCAGTTACTTGTCCTGAGAGAGTGGTTGAAGAGTAAGAATGTCGGATTATTGCACACACAAATATTGCAATTATGCACACTCTGATCCTGCAGGACTCGCTCACACAACTCAATTCCTGCGAGCTACACTTACACAATTGATCTGGGTTAAATGTCGTTTTACAACAACGTGCATACTACGATATTAATCTTCCATTTGCATCAGCAGAAGTCCATTACTTACACATTCATTGGACAATGAGGTGGTACGTGGTGAGCGCTCTGCCATGTGAGCCCCAGAGGAAACACATTCATTGTAACTATAATAAATGTTATAATAAAAATAGGTTATTGCTGGACTGGAGGAAGATTCATAACAGCAAAGCTTTATATAGTCGTGTTTTTAAACAGTTAATAATACAATAAAGAAGTGGAGGGAGAGGAAATTTTATTTATACTGCACTGTTCATAAAAAAAACGTAAATGTAAAAGCATATAGACCTACAGGAAGCAATAAAACACACAAAGTCAGTATGAAAGTAAGATATATATAAAAAAAAATGTTAGGGCACCGAGTTGTGGTAAAAGTTAAAGAGGATAAAGAGGATGCAACCTATGAATTTAAGATCAAGACAGAATCAAAAAAGCTGCTTCAGCAAGTTTTGAAACAAAACAAATAACACAAATGTTACACCAATTAAACAAGGATAGAACATGGGTATAACGTTAAAAAAAAAAAAAACAGCAACAGATAAATTAACTGTTCTAGGCGAGATAGGTGCCTAATCAGATTTCATGGACCTTTGCCACTTCCCCACTGCGTCATTAACTTTTATTTGCTTTAGGAGGTTGATGAGGCACATGTGCTTCCTCAGCAGTTTCCTCCCCCACGTTCATGCCATGAAACTGCCCAGTAAATCCAGTTTGGCAGATCCACTGGGGCAGTGAGGAGGGTCAGATGCTTGGCTCAAGAGTGCGTTGGCAGTCCCGGTCCAGGACTGAAACTGTCAAACTCTGAGGGAAAGTGTCACTTTTCCAGGCCACAGCCGCACCAACTCTGCAGCACTGACATTTTCCTGAGAAAACAGCTTTTTTTTTTTTTTTTAATCTTTATCTGTCCTTGCATCTGTGCTCTTTTCTCAGGGGTGCTCTCAAAAGGTCCAAAAAAATTGCTTTTTCTTTTCCTTTTTTTTTTTTTTTTGGCAGGCTGATCCAGCAAAAATATGCTGCCGTTTGAGATTGGTAACCTTCAAGCATACTGAGCATTATTCAACACACCTTTTCACTCTCTCTGTTTCAAAGGAGAGAATGCTGCCACTTGGTTTGGGATGATGTTTAAAAGGAACAAGAGTTTCAAGCTGATGATGATGATCTTTTCTTCAAATGATGAATCGGCAGGGGGATGAGATGATCCTGCTTGTTTCCAGACGTTTTCTTGTTCTGCCTTGTTTCAGTTTATTTATACTTGTTACCAGAAAAAAAATCCTAAAACAAGTGAAACTGCATTGGAAACAACTGGGATTATCTCATCACACAGGCAGATTTTTTTTTTTTTTACTTGTTCAGGGAGAAAATACAGATGTCAACAGTGAATGAGACTAAATGACTTGATATGATAGAGATATCTTTGCACTGGGATGGGAGCCATTAATTTTTATTCAGAGATTGCCAACCCATTCACTTGGCAACAAGACAAAATATTACATTTTTTTTCTGAGCTGCTTGAAACTTCTGTTTTGTTTTGTTTTCTTCTGGCGGTTCACAAAGCAACTATTAAAAGGTGCATAGCACCACCTACTCTATCAGCGTGTTTACATTCATGGTATTATGCTGATTAAGCTATTTAAAAGAAAGAAAAAGAAAAAATTACAACCTACTTCCTGGTTGTATTATGTAACCTACCAACCTCTTTCTAATCTCCCTGAAGTCCTGCCCTGTGCTCAATATTGATTTTTAAACTCCATTGCTGCCTTGTCTTATGCACAATAACACGATGTCTCCCTCTCTGAATTATAGTTACGACTGTGCATGACAATATGTTCTACACCACTGACACATTAGATTGATTTTTTTTTCCCTGTTATATTTACAGCGTTGAGCGAAAACCTGCAGTCGTGTAATGATGACCTCCTCTCTGCCGTTACGTTAGCCCGTTTGACAAAAACTGACATCTGTGTGGTGTAATAAAGCCTCAATTTTTTTGTCTTTATCCCATTCCCTCTGCCGGGCAAGCTCAGATTGGCAACCAGCCGATTCTGGCAAATCCCAGGTGGGCCGGGCCATTGGTGGGCCTCAACACCAGCAAAAATGTTGGGGGGAAAAAATGTGGGAGAGAGAAATGTAGGGAAAAAAGCGTACCTGTATTTTTTTGGTTGTTTTTTTTTGGACAGATGCAATGCATTTTGTCATAGATGATATTCATGACGTACGTTTGTGTAATTGCACAGAATTGGGTTGCCCATTGTCAAATGAGTAAGTGCGCCTCTTTTCCTCGGTAGGCTCTTTCTTGGCTATTTATTTCTCATTATTTAATGAAACCTTGTACGTACACCTGTTAGGGTGCCAGCTTGATATCTGTCGCTCAGCGTGTATACTATAAATAGGCTTGATATTGCTTTGTGCAGTTGATAAACGTGTATGTTGGAACAGACGAAAATTGCCAGGGCTGAATTTTGTTCCCAGTCCCACCGTGCTGCCAGGAATTATTTACTGCTGTTCTGATTAATCATTTTGCCTCTCCCCTACCATAGGCTGCTTTTATCACTTTATTATCACTACAGTTTTCTTATAATTTCCTTTTTTGCCAGTTTATCTGCTTGTTCATTACTCTTAACGCCCATATGAGCAGGGTGCCAACAAACTTGCACTTCACTGTGGCAAAACGGTGTGTAATTACACTTTTGTCGATAGCCACAGTTTAATACGTTACTGAGAAACCTTGAAGCCTTCCAGATCTGCACAGAATCCCCCACCGATGGATTCAGCCAGACTCCTGATAGATGACCAACCCCAGCTCCTTGTGGTTCACGGTTCTGCTCTGCAACAAGTCTCTGTATGTCTTTTAGCGAGGAGCACAAAGCAGGTTTGAAGGAGCTGACAGCGTCGGCCGTGGCTTTTGTTGCTGACGATTGAAAAGCCACTGAAGTGATTTTCACTGAAAGGCACATCAAAGCAGAAAAATGTAAAAGTGTTTGCAAAGTGGGTACCGGTTGAAGCACTGTTGGGTTATATCAATTAGAAAAGATTATTAGAAAATTTATTCATCTGGAAATCTTAGTTTATTGCTTCAAATCCTTGGTTGACAAAATGGGAGCACACTGACCTTTAACATTTCATATTGGTTGAATTTCTTGTCTTCAGTCTACAGGCGTTTGCTGTACAGCTGATTTCGCCGTTGTTGCATGCTGTATCCGCCAATGAGCACAAAGGACGGTTTTATGCCGCCAATATATGGGAGTCCTTTTGATGTCTCTGATGAAAAGATTCCTGGCTCCATGCGGGCTGCAATCAGTACACACTGTATCGTGCTGTCATTCAACTTCCAGTGTATGCACACTGTTCTTGGAGGCACTTATTCATCCGAGCCGCGGTTTTCTTCCAGGGTTTTCAATCAGCAGAGTGCAGGCAGAGCAACAGCAAGGACGGAGCTCAGAAGAATGAGATCAATGTGAGACGTGGGCAGCGGCGTATGTGCTGGAGGTCCAACCAAACCCCACGACCCGAGACCCGACCCCGGGACTCATTTCACACGTTGTACAGTCAGTCGGTTCGGGGTCAGGTCTCGTTCGATTGCCATAGGCCCCGGGTCTGTTTATCATTTAGTATAATAACTGAGTGGACCGAGCTGTTATCAGACATCACTGTTCATGATGGAAATGTTTGTATGTGTGTAACTTGCAGTATTGTAGAACAGACCTCAGATTCCTCTTTGAGAGCACAGATGACAGCAAATTAGCAGTTGGCAGCCATGGCAACGAACAAGCCATCGTTAATGTAGTTCAAAAGGGTAAACAGTGGAAGCTATCTTTATTATGTAGATGCAACAAAACTGCAGAGCTCGTTTTAAACAAGTCATTCTTGCCGTCCGTCACCGTGACAGTGAGTGGACTTTTAACGAGTGCATTAGCCAAGCTGTTTCAATCAGCAAGAGAGGAACGACAGAAAACCGCTGGGTGTGTTTTGCTTGGAGGATGGATTATCTGTGGCACAGCCAGGCATGGGGGAAAAGGCAATTAACATTACATTAGACAAACTTTTGTTTTGACAACTTGTAAATTAACCTTAACTTGCTGTGAAAACAGTTGTGATCGGGTCTGATACTCCTTTCCCACCATCCAAGACCCTGTCCCACTCAAATGCACAACAAATTTGTAACCACATTTCCACCAAATATAGACTCGTTCCCAAACAGAAGAGTTGGTTCTGAGCTGGAACCAGAACACAGTGGAAACAGAACATAGTGGTTCTTAAGTGGGAACCGAGTGGGTGTGTATTATTCTACAAGGAAAGATGGAGACGACTACCAAGAAAACTTTGTGGTCTGGTTTAAAAATAGTGGTTCAAAATGTTTTTGCCAACACTCACTCACACTCTGCAAATATAAAACAAAATATAAATAAACCCAAAAGAACAATTTGGAGGTCCTCAGGTCCCAGCTTTCAAACAATAGACGTGTCTGGTTTGGTTCCAGGTTGTGCTTTTGCAGGTCTTTTTGGGTTCGGGCATGAATTTTTGGACCCGTGCAAACTGCATGAAACAGACCTTGGTATCTGACAAGTAGGCAGGAGTGAGAACATTCAGAGCTCTAAACTCATGGAGAAGAGTTTTTAATTGAATCCTGCAGTGGATAGGAAGCCAGAGTCAGTGTGGGTTTGTTTTTTTAAAATTTGGCCAGCAGTCTAGCTGCAGCATTTTGAACCAGCTGCAGACAAGAAAGGGAAGCTTGGGGAATCGCAAAATGGAGAGAGCTGCAATAATCTAGTCTGTATTTGATGAAAACATGAATGACTCTAAAGTAAGAGAAAGTTAAAAAATACCAAATTTTGGAGTTGGACAAAACTAGATGTCACCACTAATAAAGAAAAATAAAGCAAAAAGAGAAAAGCATAACAAAGCATATTTTTCACTGCTTTTAAATCTCAGCTGAAGACTCAGCCCATCTGATATTGTCAAGCAGGCTTTTGCATGTAACTTGTCACCTTCACTGCTAAATCTCTACTGTAGACTTTGGACTTTATTGGATTTATTTAGCTAGCAAAGTTAAAAAGATTAATCGCAACATCTTTAATACATCATATTCATGAATAGCATAAAAATGAAATAGTACAACAATTAAATAACATTTCAAATGATAGAGCAGACACCCCACTTGTTATCTGTGTTACGGAGCCACACAGTGAATGTCAGCCCTAATCCTTGCAGCTTTAGAGCCTCGCCTGTCAAACTGACTTGCACAGATGCTCCATTTGGCACCAGCTGTTCTCTGGTGGCGACATCTGTATGAGCCGAGGTGGACCCAAGCCTGGATAAAGCCTGTCAGCTTATCTGTTGGCCGGCCAGCAGCAGCAGGGCGCTCCCGCCGTTTTCCAGATCCAAACTGAGGAACGATAAAAGTCAGTGATGGTAGAATCATTTTTGTTTTGATCTCTTATTTTCCCAGGTTGATTTGACTGCTTTTCACTGATCTGATTCTGGCTGATTTACCCTCGCTCAGTGGTAGCACAGGGCAGGGAGAGTCAGTCACAAATTCAGCCGGGCCAGATTTTAAAACTTTACAAGCAAGAACTGTAGCTAGGCCATACATTTTCAGCAGCCTATTGAAAACCGTTTTTTTAATAGCTATTGGTAATGACACATTTTAAAACAAGTGCAAATGAATGAAGAATGTCAAAAACACAGAAAATGAAAGAAATAATTGCTTGAAGTTGGACATTCAGTGTTTTCTACCAAACTATAAAATACAGATAATCCAGCAAGTAAAAGTAATGTGGCAGCATTTTGTCAACGAGCGAGATTAATGACTTAAACTGTTGACTGTCCTCTACAAAGTGACCTCATTTTTTGTGCCATTCATCATCTTGTAAATGTAGATGTCGCTTTTTTTCAAATGGTGACTCGTCAGCTCACCTCACAGAATGACAGGCACACCCACGCTGACAGAGTGACTGATGAGCGAACACAGACTGAATGAAGACGGTACTACAACAAGTGATGCTGCTTTCAAAAGGAAATAACTCACTTTCTTGCTTGACAATTTTCCTGGTATGTCCTTTCACTGGAAAAAAAAATCTCCATCTCAACAAGTCATTCAGATTCATCTACCATGTCAAAATTTTGTTTTTCTTAAATCATCAGTTTCATTTACTGCCGCTTATCCAGGACTGGGTCACAGTGGCAGAAGGCCGAGGAGATAAGCCTGAACCTGAGGTAGGCAACCATGTGCCTTAGAGCTGAGAGTCTGCAGGTTTCTAATCAAAAACTACCCCAGGTGATGTAACTGATTAGTTCCTCCTCTCTGCTTGAAAGTGAGAATCAGTGAAATCACTTGGTGTAGTTTTTGGATGGAATGAAAACCTGCAGACTCTCGGCTTTCCATGGCACATGGTTGCCTACCTCAGGTCCAGGCTTATCTCCTTCAGTGGTTCCTGGGTCTGCCCTGGGGCCTCTTCCCAGGTGGTCATGCCTGGAACATTTTCTCCACTGGGAGGTGACCAGGAGGCATCCAGACTAGATGCCCGAACCACCTAAAATGGCTTTTTTCAATGTGGAGAGGCAGCGGCTCTAATCCGTGTTCCTCACCGATGTCCGACCTCCTCACCCTGTCCCTAAAGGTGCGCAGAGCCACCCTACAAAGGAAGATCATTTCCGCCACTTGTGTCTACGAACTTATGCTTCCAGTCGCTACCCAGAGCTTATGAAAATAGGTGAGGGTTGGAACAAAGATGGACCGGTGGAGCTTTCTAGCTCAGCTCCTTCTTCATCATGACAGTCCGGTACAGTGACAAAATAACTGCTGCTGCTCCCCCGATCTGCCTATCGATCTCATGCTCCATTTCACTCTCACTCGTGATCAAGACCCTGAGATACTTGAACTCCTCCACTTGAGGCAGTAACTCACTCCCAGCTCAAAGAGGGCAAACCACCTTTTTCCAGCAGAGAACCATGGCCTCGGAGGTGCTGATCCTCATCCCGACGGCAAACCGCCCCAGTGCATCCTGAAGGTCACAGCCTGATGAGGCCAGCAGCACCACATCATCTGCAAAGAGCAGGGACTCAATCCTTTGGTCACCAAATTGGACAGCCTCCACACTCAACATGTCTTTTTTTTTCTTTTTTTCCAGAATAACATGCAGTGCAAATACAGTTCACATTTTTCTCACCGTGCATGTGAGGTGTGAAATCAGCAGTAAATAAAACCAGTAGAAAGCCAACTTGATGATTGATTGCCAACTTGATCCCTGGTTATCTCACACCGGCGAAACCAGCGGATTACGCAGAGCTAGCCAAGTTTTAGAGGAAGGACTGGAGAGCATCCTTGGCCAATCAGATTGCTTGGCTGAAGCTCTGCTGTCTATAATAAGGATTACAGCATTTCAGGAGTGAAGCCTGGTTCTATTTAGACACTCAATAGGATCGAGAGTCTCACATTTCACACTGCTTTACATACAGACTGAAACCTTGGCAACAGACCTGGGAGGGCTGGAATGAATGGTGTGTGTGAGTATGTGTGTGTGGGAGTGTGTGTGTGCAAATGTGTGTGAGCAACTGGCTTCCCATGCGACTGACTGAAGCCAGTTTAAATTCGACACATTTGCACAGATCAAATTGATGGTTTGTAACCAAAACAAAAAACACATCAGATTTGATCGCCATGTCTTTATTCAGTGGCCCCGATGCATTGAGGCCTGTGATTGGACGATGAGGTCACATGATCAGGTGTCCAAGGTGAGTTTTGAAATCCATAAATCTCATTACATTGCTGAGCCGAAAAACAGCAAAAAAAAAAAGTAAAAAGTAGAAAAGAAATATAAGAACGAGGAAATTACCTGAATTTGAGCAACCCAAAAAGTAAGGGAAATTAAAAAAGGGAAAAAAAGAGAAGGGATAATGCCATAGCTCCAAAGGTTTTTAAAATCAATAATAGAGAGTAAACAGGTATTAAGAGCAATAAATAGTTTTACGTGTCAGTAGAAGAAGACATCAGGTTGAAAAAAAGTCGCCAAAGTCTCCATATTGTGAAGATGCTCTGCTCATCTGGAGTTAATATTGAACTTGGCTGCCTCCTGCATGCAGCCATCTGTCAAAGCCTCGCTGTTTCTGTTCTGTTCTGAAGTTTTGAATATCTAAATATACAGCATTGATTGTATCTCAAAAATTAGACTGGGTTTCTTCTTTAAGGTGGTGTGCAAGTTCAGTCACTCATTCTAGTATTATTTCATCATGCAGACTCTGGCCCTCTTTCAAAATAAAAGTGTGATGTTTTTAATAGGAACTACATTTCTGCAAATTTGAGAAAACGTTCCTGACTGACACAGTGATCCACCAATCTGTTCAAAGTATCCACCATAGAAACTGAATGAGTGGAACTCAATATTCAAGATTCAAACAACTTTATTTATCCCTGTAGGGCAATTCAATTCGAGTCGAGTTCGAGACAAAAGCAAAACAACCACAATCGGCAGTCAGACGCCCTGTCAGTGTGACAGATCAGCAACAAACACACAGGTGGCCACGCATGGACCAAGCAGGATGCAAGAAGCTGAAGATTAAATAAATAAATTAAATGCATGCACCTTTTATGGCTCTCAGGTTTACAATACCTGGCGTGTGTCAGAAAAGAAAAAGCATATCTATTCATTTCGTTTACGTAGCGCCATCCCAAGGGCATTTGACAGAAACCCTGACTCAGCGTGGCGAGGATGACTCAAGATCTTGCACACCTAAGGGAGACATCTTCTGTTTTCACAACAAAATGAATAAAAGATTTGTGAAATTAACTTGATGGCGCTTGATTCTGCGAACAGACGTGTGTCCCAGGATGCACTGAGGGACCGCCTCCTCACCTACTGTCCTCTGTGTTGTCCAGCCTGACACCCTGACCCTCTCAGACCCGCTGGAATATTTAAATAATCTGAGATTCTCACGTGGGTTCATGCTCAAACTCTGCTGTTGAGACATTTAAACACCTGTTGCCTGTTCAGTGTCGTTTTCTCATTTTTCTTTTTTTTTTGTGTGGAAGGGGAATCAGCAAAGTAAGAATTTTTTTTACAGTCCATATGTCAACAAAGCTCCATTTCAATTCAATCATTTCATTTCAAAAGGAGCTTTATTGCAAGGGAACTATGCACCTTTTTAAATGAATGTTTTAAAAATATTTCTTCTGTATGTATGTGCAGTCTCTGTTTCTCTCTCTCATTCTGTCTCACTCTCTTGATTTGCATGAAGAGGGATATTTTCTAATGCCATGTCATGAAATTTGCTGAGACCAGGCTCTGTTCTTTCCATTTAAAAAAAAAAAAAAAAAAAAAAAAAAAAAAAAAAACGCAGCATGAAAGTAAATGATATGAGTGTTTCTGAGAAGAGCGTCCTCTCTGAGACGAAGACCTCACAGCACTGAGGGATTCAGGGAAAAAAAATCAGAGTATGAGAGCTTTAAACTTACAAGGTTAGACTGCTGTAATAAAATGAATAAATGGACGAATGATGAGATTTCCAAGCAGTGAAACATCCTAATAAATTTTAGGTTATACAAGAAGAAAAAAAAAAAAACTCTGCACCGGCGGGGAAATTGCACTCGCTGCCAGAATTACACCTGTTTTATGATGACAAAAAAAAACTCGATCATTTTAACTGTTGCCAAGGAAGCTATAATCAGATGCGTGTGTGTGGGTGTAAACATGGGAAGGAAAAAACAAAAGCCCATCAATGCTGCATCGATTCCCAATGCCTCTGAGAATGCAGAGACAGTTCAGATTAGTGTGTGTGCATGTACATGTACGTGTGTGTGTGTTTGTCAAAGAAGGGACTATACATATTTCCATATTGCAATTCAGTATTTCAGATCTCTGTCTCGTGCATATGTATATGTGAGGGTGTGTGTATGTGCATATGCAGGGGTCGGTGGGGCGGAGTTTGTGCGTGGGTGGGTGCATGCTATTTGCGTGTTTGCCTTCATGTGTGTACATCAGAGAGAACGAGAATTTGCTATAGGGAATAGGATCATACACACTGGATGAAACACACACACACACACACTCACCGTCATCCAAAGCCACAGAGTGCCATCTAGAGTTGCCTGAAGCTCTCACATCACAGCCAGTTACTGCATATTTAAATATTTCAGACCCAAAAATTGAGGAGTTTCAGCGAGCAGAAGTACATCTTATCCACAGTCAGACATTTTTTTTAATTAAAAGACACAAAAGATGACTGTACCGCAAAAATCTTCATTTTAACAAGCCAAACAGTCTCACCCACCATGTTAACATTGTGTTTCTCTTCAAACAAGACAAAAATCCACCAGTGGGATGAGATAATCCCACTTTCCCGTGCAGTTTCACTTGTTTCAGGAATTAATCTGAAAACAAAAGTATAAATGTGTTGAAACAAGGCAGAATAAGGCAGATCAACCCACCAGGATCAAGGAAATGACACTTGATGAGGGGATTATCTCATGTTTTCCACCTTCTTTGAAGAAAAACAACCAAAACCCCTGGAGATGAGACTGACCGATTTGTTAAGGTGGAGTTGTTTCATGGTGTGTGATCTTTTGGATTCAGGCTTTTTGACTTGATAAATTATTTTCAACACCAAAATTCGCGGGGCTGAAGGCGCTCTTTCACCACTCAGTGCCCTGCTGGAGGCTCGCGCTGTTATATTCACATTTCTGAATGACTCAAAGCTAAAAACCTCGTCACCAGAGAGTCTAAATTGCTGAAAAAAAACATGAAGACTGCCTGTTTTTGAGTTTGTTTGGGAGCAAATGAACATGAGCCATGCCTCGGGAAGCCTGCAGGCCTGTTCTTCAGATAGATTTATATTTTCCAAATCTGTTTGAAGCCATTTCTGCCCCAGCAGTAGTTTCTGACAGGGGCAGTCCTGCAGGGGCTGTGGGCCTGATTTAACAAAACTATGAGACTTGAGGTGGCCACTTTAATGACATCCCTTCGTTTCCAAGCTGGATTGAAAAAGCAAAGGGGAAAGCTCGATCACCTCGTGTTGAATGGAGCAGAGTGGTCGGCTGAAACGGATGAGCAATAACCACCTGTAACCACACAGACTCACCTGTGCAAAGACATCAAAACCTTTGATCTCACCTGCTTAAAAAAAGACGTAAAAGCTCTAACTTGTAAAGGACGCCACCCAGTGGTGGCACAGCTAGCAACCTATCCTGGGATGACTGCTCGAGCCCATTCAAGTTGATTAATTTCCACAGTTTTACTTTGTTTTATTGCAGACAGGCCATGCTGGGGATCTTACATTAAGTGATATGTTGAAATGAAAATGAGGCAAGTGGAGCCATTTAAACCCCCTGGACAGATTCTGTGAGGTATATATCTCAAGGCTTTTTCTTATCTACCTCTTTTACTTGGATTCACTATTTATTCGGGGTATTATTATATTTATTGGTTGCACTATATGACTATGCAATGCTGTGAATGCTCCAATGTTATCTTGTTTTATAACAGTGACAAACTATTGAATTGAATTTCCTGCACAGCCGGTGATGGTGCAAGTCCTCAAAACCTTTAAGTATCAATACCATTCTGGAAAAATGCTGCACTCCTTCATGTTCCTTCAGTGAAGGTATGGCAGTATGAAGTATTTTAATGTTGCAGCTCTAACTGCTCCACGTCCTGTTGGCTGGTCTACACTCTAACAATGCAGCACATTTTGTATGGAAAAGCTTCTTCTGCTACAAAATTTCCCTCTGAAATGTATCAAGTTTCACTAAATTGAAATATATAAGTAAAGTAGAACCTCAGAGTGAAGTACATGACTACAGGAGATGGATTTTTTTTTTTTTTACTTTACACATGTGCATAGCAGATACACAAACACACACAGTCACATAGGAAGTTGAAGAATTTACATTTTAAGAGGTTCAACGCTGCCCCTTAGTGGCTCTAACTTGCAATCACAGTCAATCCCTGTTTTTGTTTGTTTCAGTGGCCTGTCCTACTGCTTTCACTTTAAAAGACATTACTCAATGTGACCACTTGGAGGCGCTCATCAATCATTCTTTCACTCACACACACACACACACACACACACACACACCTACAAGCAGTCGTGCATAGCTGCACACACATGGTTGACTGAAGAATAAATGCATGAGAGTGGATTGACACAAAGTTGTTGTTTTTTTTTGTTTTGTTTTTTACATTTAATCCTCATGAAATACACAACTTTGACCCCAGCTTGAAGTTGTTTTTGTTTTTGTTTTTTTAATTTGGCTCAAAATTTATTTTAGTGTATGTCCTTTGTTTCCTCCCTTTAACTTTCTAGCCCAGTGTTTCTGTGTAAAGTGGAAACAGCAGTAGAGCAAGGCTGTTTACACAACACTGAAAGAAAGAAAGAGAAACTACTTAAGTTTTTTAAGTTTATTCTTAAACTATATAATAGTAGTGGCAATAAAAATCCTCCGGTCTGGTTGATAGTCTTTTGTTCTTTTTTTTTTTAAGTTTGACTTTTTTTATCAGCAACTAATCTGATCGTTTTTTGTTTTTTTTTCTTTTTCAGTTGTCTATATTGGATGTCCGTCAGGGGTATGTTACCTCTTAACACACTGAGAGCTATTTCACACAGGGCGTTAAAGTCTGCATTTGCATTTAATACAATAAGATTTACCCCTCCTTGAACTGACACCTTATCGTGGTGGAGGGGTTTGTGCGCCCACATGACCCCAGGAGCTATGTTGCCGGGGGCACTTTGCCCCTGTTAGGGTTTCCCATGGCAAACAGGTCCTGGGTGATGGGCCAGACTAAGAGCAGTTCAAAAACCCCTTATGAAGAGAACAACGAAGATAGTGACGTCGCCCGGTACGGCAAGGGTAGCCGTAAGGGGTCGGTGCTATGTGGATCGGGCGGCAGTCGAAGGCGGAGGCCTTCGCAACGGCTGGCGATGGGGACATGGAATGTCACCTCACTGGGGGGGAAGGAACCAGAGCTTGTGCGGGAGGTTGAGAGGTACCAGCTGGAAATAGTCGGGTTCACCTCCACACGCAGCTTGTGTTCTGGAACCCAGCTCCTCGAGAG